>PVJH01008127.1:0-87600 GCA_004026705.1 Nesogale talazaci | reverse complement strand
ATCGAGGTGTAGTAGATATTTTGTAACTACAGTTGTAAGGCACAGGATATCTTTTGTTTTGTTCACTTATAGAAAGTTATTTTTTAATTCTGCCACACAAGACCTCTTTAGAGCATTGGAAAGAAAGAATGTTACTTTGAGGATTAAGGAGCCACTGACCATGAAATAGTTAATTACCTTATATACAAGTAAAGGTTGGACATTAATTAAGAATGAAAAAGAATTAATGCATTTAAATTGTGATACTGGAGAATACTGAAAGAACCATGAACTACTAAAAAGTAAAACAGCTCTCTCTTGGAAGAAGCATGGTGTGGCAGTCCCTGATCTGTGTCAATTTCAGCACTGGGCGTGTAGGGGTGGAGTCTAGTTTGTCTATCTGGTGATAGCCAATGAGGCCTCTGTGTGGGTATGGATTTTTCCTGTGAATTCTGGGAAATCTCATGGTATTTTCCAATTGGAGGGGAGAGACCATCAACTCAGTTCTGGGGAGATGAACTACTGACAAGATGAGATGACAACATGCTGATAGATCCTGATTCCTGGAGACTGAAGTAGCCAGACAGCAGCTACATGGGCTTACCCTGATGGAACCAAACCTCTGGGGCCGGAGAAGCCACATGGAGACCCCAGCCAGTGCTGAGATGTTTCTACCACCAATGGATATTGCTGATGGACCCTGAGCCCTGGAAATGAGGAGTCCTGGAGAAGACCCCTGCTAGCACCAGGAAGATTCTACCGCCACTGGATACACAAGACTCTGCATCCACTCACCTGTGGTTGGCCTGGTATTGTTGCACATTTCTCATGAGTCAGAAGGAGACTTTATAGATTGATATCAGACATGTGAACTAATATCAAAGTTATGACTTTGGACTGAACTGAGTTTGGATGCTTTCTCAATGTTCCATTTCTCTTGTATATAAACCTTTCCCTTATATCCATATGTGTGTTTATGAATTTGGTTCTCTAGTCTACCTGAGCTGGCACAGTAAGGCCATAGTGCTCCTTTGAGGCAAGAATGACATGACTTTGTTTTACACACTTTGGACATATTGTCAAGAGAAATGAGTCCCCGAAGACAGAAACCATGTTTGGTAGAGTAGAAGACCCAGAAAAAATAAGAATCCCCTTAAAGAAATGGATGGACAGAGTGGTTACAACAATGGGTCTCAGGCACAGGCACAATTGTGAGGATGGCTCAGGAACAAGCAGTCTTTCATTCTGGTAGGCACGTCAATTTGCTTTAGCAAGCCTAACTTCCCAATTACGTGCACACAGGGACTCTACTTCCTCAAGTCAACTTATACAAAAACTTTCCGTTTTACTTGCTTCCTGCGTTGGGGAGTTCATCACGCTGTTTTCCATGCTGCTTCGTAGTTCTGCTGATTCTTCTCTGATATTGTGGCTGTCTTCTACATAGGAGGTTCATAGGGCAGGAATCTTGGATCCACTCCTGGTTCTTGCTGCTAATGAGTTCCCTCCTCCTCCTCCTTAGAGTGTTTATTTTATGGTGCAGCAGGATAGCACTCCAGGGAATCCTATTCACCATTACAGGTGAATTCTATTAGCAACGTTCCCTACCTTCTTACCAGATCCATGCAACTAAAGGTCTTTTGTGGGACTTAGATACTTTGGAGAGAAGGGCCAGACTAAGTAATTTACTGTTCCTACAGGGAAGTTTTGGACCAACTCCCCCTGACACCCAAAAGTAGACTTGATTCTCTTTTATCACCCATGAGGTTGTTATGAGTCACTCTCAGCTCAAAGACAACTGAGAGAAAAGAAAAAGAAAAGAGAAAAAATGTAAGCCTAACCTATTTGGGTGAATGATGAGCACCACCTTATGCAGAAGGTTGTATCAATGAAACTAATTTCTGCTTTTATGTGCTATGATATTACCTATTCTAAAGAGAAATTGATCCTTTAATTGGCTTATCCCAATGACTTCAGGGCAAATTTTTTGTGTGTGTGAAGAATGTTCATTGATTGGCTGAAAATTCCAAGTTCTAGTTACCATGAAATATCTTTTGGGAATACTATGGTTATGATCAAAGTTTCTAATATTGTACTTAGATCATATAAAATAACAAATATTTCCTTTGAAATTACTTTATCTGTACTTAGAATGTGTTAACCAGTATTTCCCTTAACATATTCTGAAGACGAGTTTTATTCTTCATGCAAAACATTCACTGAAGTAGAAGAACCAACTCTCAAATAAATTGCTGCTGGAAAGGAAATCTTTCCAACCCACTTAGAAGGAGATTTTCACCTGAGTATTAAACTAAGAAAGTAGAATTACCTAAAAAACAATAATCTCCTGAAAGGCATAAAGAATTGGCTCTTCAAGGATGCAATGTGGCAGCGGCATGAAAAGAAGGAAGAACCAGTGACACAATGGTTTGGAATGAAGCAATTGGGAATGGCATGGCATGTTTGAAGGAAATCAAGGCTTCCATGCAAGAGTACAGATCAGCATTTCTTGAGCCAGGGATAGACTCCCCTGGCAGAGACCCAAATAATAACTTGTCAGATTGCAGAAGGGGCAGCTGGTCACTATGCATTTAGTCATAGCTATATATGTGAAGCATAGTAACCACAACTAAAATCAGTAATAAGAAGGACAGATGCATAACTGTGAAAAACATGAAACCTAAGTACAGATACAGCTGCTGTGAGTTAGTAGTTCTCAGTAGAAAAGGCGATAGTCTGTGTTATTTTTGTGTGTTGAGAGATTTGAGTCTGTATTTTACATTGATGTAATGTGATATGATTAGTATGTTATCAGATACAGTCACAAAACATATTGCACTAGATGTTGAAACTCTTTAAGTTCCAGGTTGCGTGACACTCCTACTGGACTGTGGGAGTGATCAGTTATTGTTTATTAAGTGGATGGATACTGACTCAAGTATTTTCAGTTTCAAGGAGTCACCCAGAGCTTAGAAGAAAATCAAGGACAACTAAATATCAGCTATTTTTTTTTGCTGTCTCATAACTAGATGTAATTTAAGATCAAAGATTATAGATTCATTTTTGAATGATGTCTGAAAAGTAACTTTTCCTTCAGTCCACAAAAGAAAGAAAAGAAGATGCATAAACATTTTGGTGTTACTTTCACTTATGTATATGATAGAGACTTTTTAGGCAGTATATGGGTCACTATGTATCAGAATCAACTGGCTAGCAGTGTGTTTGATTTTGTTTATATATAAATTTTGTCCACACCAATATTTCTGCAAAGGATACCTATAGATATGGATAAAATACATGCAAACAATTTCCTCAAGCAATTGAACTTAGAGATCTAAGATTCTCACTCAAATGCCCCCAAATTCCACTCCCCCAAGCCACGGTTCTAAAGAATCCTGTTCTCTGTGTTAGGTGCTAGACTGCTGACTACAAAGGCAATGGTCTGAACCCACTATCTATTCCATGAGGAAAGGAAGAGGCTGTCTGCTCCCCTGAAGAGTCTCAGACACCCCATATGGGCTCACTCAGACTTAGAATGACTAGATGACAGTATTGAGCTATACCAAGAGTTAGAATGACTGCATGTGAGCTATTTCAAGATTTTTGACCATGCAATACACAGACCTTATTTAAGTTGTTGAATACAACGTGAAAACAGTTTACAGATGTTTGCAAGAGAATGAACCAGTTCACTTGACAATAGGGAGATTAACTGGTAGACCTGATTTCATAGTATGTGATCTTTGGAGAGGTCAGAGACAACTCAGTCAGAGATCCATGGTTCTATTAGATTCATGCCAACTTTAAAGACAGGTTTTCACTGTAGGAGGATCCCACTAGTGATCGAAAAGGAATCTCTACCAAAGGGGCATTTGAGAAAGATGAAAGATACAGCAGAGGTGGAAGAATAAAGGAAAAATATTGCCTATGAGATAAGATTTTCCAAATGTCCATATTTATTAAAAGAGCTGTTAATAAAAGGGGGGTATTCATATGCAAGTTTGGAGGATGGTCATTTTATGGTTTAAAAGTTATTTGAAAATTCTGTTAGTTACCATGTATGCTCATATATAGACCAGATTTTTCAGCACAATTTTTAATGCAGTCTTGTGGTAAATAAAATGGGGTGCTTTGGTTGATATTTGGATTCGCTTATACTCGACTATATAGGCATATAAAATAATTGATATATTTAGAAAAGTGGGATCTATTCTCTTGGGTCTGTGTTATTCTATTTGCTGACTTATTTATTTATTTGAGGCAATTAATGAATAGATCTAGGTTATAAAATATAGTTAGTAGGGAGGATTTCTGTATTATCCAATGCTGCACATTTCTTAGCAGTTTGTTTCTGAGTCTTACTCATCATGTGCAAAATCCCTTGGGGTGGATAAAGTAATGAAATTATCCACTGTTTTAAATCAGATCTGAGTGTGTTATTTGGGGTGTAAAGTTTCAAAAGCCCTTTTGCCCCAGCACAATTGCTTATGTTATTTGTGATTCACTGTGCTATTGTAAGTCTATCTTTCTGGGGGGGAAATAGTCATGCTGTTATATAGGATAGAGGCTGTAAATAAATGAAAGGGATGGTAATTCCCTGAGTGCAAGTATTTCAATAGTCAACTTTAACAGCATGATTGAAAAGAGTGAACTAGTCCATTAAATTTGTTTTATGACTGTAAAATCTTTCATTGCAAACAGAAGCAATTGACACCATTACCCATACAGGAATGGAGTCTTATCGAAGTAATCCCCTTGTCCTCACTATGCAAAATCATGAACTTCTCTATGCTTGTACATGTTTATACAGTCAAAAAATAATAAGTCAACTGGGCTGTTAATAATTTTCAAATAATACATCTGGCAACCCATGCTTTACAGTGAGAATGATGGTTTCTGCTTCTGTGTAGTACATTTACTAAAGCCCATCAGGTTGTTTTATTTACAAACTGTTAAATTTTAATGTTAACCTATTGTTGCACTCAGATTTTAAATAGAATTATTTATCATTTTATAATTAATTCACAACTTTTCTATCAATTCATAATTTTAGTGTTTTGTAGATTAACACAGTACAAATGTCTGCTTGCTTATTATTAGTCTTTTCTCTCTGAATAGTGCTTTTAGTAGCAAATTTAATGGATAAAATACTAAATTCAATGAAATCCAAAGAATCATTTTCTTCAGGATTAGCAATTTTTTAAAAAAATAAGACATCTCTTCATACCCTAAATAATGATGATATTCTATTATATTTTCAGCTTAGACACCATTTTTGTCTTACAATTCAGATGTTGCTAAATTAATTTTTGTATGATGTGAGCTAATGTCCAAGACATTATTTTAATTGTGTGCTGTGGTTATTTTCATCTGTTCATTTCACTCAGAAAATTCTCTTTAAAATTCTGCTCTTTCCAGATTAACTTGATGTCTTTTGTATGCATGAAACAGATTTGTTCTTTGGTCTTTAACAACCAACCATTGGGTCAATCATTAAAATTATTCTGATGAAAAATATGAGGTGACTTGATAAGACATAAAAATTTATTTTAGGGCTGAGCCCCAGTGGCATAGTGGTTGTGCGTAGGACTGAGGCCCACTGGGTTGGAGGTTCAAATCCAGCCACAGATCTCCAGGAGGAAGGCTGGGCCTCCTACTCCCACCACCAGAGAGCAGTGATGCCCTCCCAAAATTTTTATTTTAAAACAATTGAAATTTAGTCAGTGGATTATCAGTAGTAATCTATTGCCCTGAATCAGTTGAAATTTATATGATTATTAAGCATAATAATTGTGTAAGATCGGGCTGAGCCCCAGTGGCATAGTGGTTGTTTACAGGACTGCAGCCCACTGGGATGGAGGTTCAATTCCAGCTCCACAGGAGCAAAGGCTGGACCTCCTACTCCCACCACCAGAGGGCAGTGATGCCCCCCAAAAAAACAAAAAAAAATTGTGTAAGATGTATATTGTTTTAAATATGTTTGTATATTTTACAATGAAACAAAATTAAAAATAAGGATAGTATTTATCTTTGAAGAACTTACAACTCATCTGAGAGAGACAAATGATTATGATTCCATCAAATGAACTTTTAGGATACATGCACATTGTAAGCTTATTTATCAGGATAACTAAATAATAAGGAAATCAAGAAATGATGACTCTGCATTTGAGAAAACCATACTTTAATAGTGCAAGTTTGGTTAAGTAAAGATAGTGGTACAGGACCATTCATGAGCCACAGTTCTCAGCAGGAGCCTTGCACTCTTTAATCAGAATATTTCACTTGGTAGGCTAAGATAGTTACACTCTGAAAATCTTACTACTTAGACACTGGTCAGCATTCAAGATTAGACTTAAACGACATTCTCTTCCATGACCACATGATGAGGATACCATAGAAAAACAAAGAAGAGGCCATTCATGAAGTGCATGGGAAATCTGGAAGTAGTTTCAAGAAAAATTAAATTTGAAACTAGATCTTTAGTTGTAACCCAATGTGCCCAAAAATGCAATGAGAAAAATAGAGGAGTGGGTTTAAAGGACAGATCCCCAATGCAGTGGTAGGCTGTGTGGGTGGAGCAAAGGTGAAAGGTGAGAGCAGACTGATTGATCATCAGGGTCAGACTGGGAAAGATCACACAGAGACGTATCAGGTTCTTCATTTGTTTTGTTAGATTACAGAGCTCTCTCCCATTGATTCAGTTCTTTAATCAGTCATCTAGTACAGAAAACCAGAAACCCTTTGATTCAATGTCTAAACTCATGTTTAATACAAACTTCTGACTCTTAAGCAATACTCATTGTAATTAAAATTTCCTTCTTTCCTTTTCCTGTCCTTTTTTCTCTTCCCTTTCCTCTCCTTCTGCCTTATTCATTTTAGTTATCTTTTTAAACAACAAAGTTATATACTCAATGTTTTGTGCTAAGAAAGCATTCAAGACAAATCAGCTCTGCCATTTAATTTCCCCCAATAACAAAATAATGATCAGTCCCAATTTATAAATGTGAAGGTAAGACTCAAAAGGTTCAGACACTTGATCAAAATATTGTAGTCAGTCAAGTTTGAATAATGACACTGGATTTTATAACTATAGTAAATATAAACACCTCTATTTCAAACAGATTTGAAGGAATAAAGAAATGAATTAGCTTTCTAAGTCTGTTTGAGTACATATATCTGACATAGTAGATTGTTGAATAAAACAAAAAGAGCATTTTATGCATATTATTTGAGACTTGTCCAAATCTTATTTAAGCCTTATCTCTCCTTGTCCAAAATCATCTTCTGTGTCTAAACAAACAAATGGTATTATAGAGAAAGAGCGCACACGTGAGGGAAAGGACATTTATCGCTAAATGATATACTCTACATGTCAATTCAAGGACAACTGAAAGTAGTAGTTTCACTAGTGGAAGCAACAGCAATAGTAGTACTATCTGTTTTGTCATGGAATACCATCGAATTCCTTCTTGATGCATAGCTACCCCCTATGACAGAAGAGGAATTTCCCGTAGGGTTTTCTGGTCTATAGTCTTCACAGGAGTCAGTCATGATGACTTTCCCTCACAGAGTCAATTTTTAGGATTGAATGGTCAGCTTTTTGGCTAGAAGCTGAGTCATAAACAATTTCACCATCAGGGCTCCATGGAGTAGTGGTGGTAGCCAATAATAAAGACATTATCACAAGACAGGCAGTACGGATTCATTTTCTTAAATAACCCTATATGGGCTCACTCACTCCTATCAAGTCCATTATACCTCATACGATCTCTCTGTAGGAAACAGTAGAACTGTTCTTGAAGGTTTCCAAGGCTGACTCTTTACAGGAATAAAATGACTCCTCTTTCTCTCATGGAGTGGCTGGCGCTTTTGAACTGCTGACCTTGGGGATTGCAACCCAATGAGTAATGACTACATCAGTAGGACTCCTTATATGATTGGCAATACTTCTATAAATGTGTTTCATAGAAGAGGAAACCGAGGCACAAAGTACATTTGTATCTTCCCAGGGTTACAGAGATAATAAAAGGTACTTTTCTATTCCTGTTTAGGAAATTTGGCTATATAATTTATATTGATATGTGATTTACCTTGATTTTGTTTCCTTAGATCACTAGCAGACTGGTTTTAAGTTTCTGAATAGCCCAACTTGTGGGAAATGCAGATAAAATTATCTTGATTTTATTTATTTATTTTGTTTTGTTTTGTTTTGTTTTGTTTGGGGGGGCATCACTGCCTCTGGTGGTTGTGGGTGCTACCCAGTGCTTCTCCTGAGAGCCACCGCTAGATTTAAACTGACAAGTCTGTGGGCCGCAGTCTCGCACTCAGCTACATACACCACTGGGGCTCAGCCCATTATCTTGATTTTAAACAAGAAAAAAATTATGCTTTTGGAAGTGAAAGCATGCACAGAAAATAATTAAAATATCGTGGAACCATACCAACATACACCTAGCCTAAGCAACGATCTTTTCTATAGATTTGTTTGTGTGCAAAACCTTGAGCAATGAAAAAGAAAAATTGATGTATAGTTAAAAATGTGGTTTTTATGAATAATGTCAACTCTACCATGGATTTATGGAAGAATGAACAAATAACTCCTAAAAGAAATGCTGCTGGGAACAGGGATGAGAGGATTTTAGCTCCCTTTCTTTGGACATACAACAAGAAAAGTTGAAGTGCTGGAGAAGAGACCATTGTTGGGAAAGTTGAGGATCAGCAAAGAGTTGATCAACTGACACAAAAGCCTGAGCAATGAGTGCAAAACATGTCGATGATCGTGAAGACAGTGCAGGACCAGCAAGGTTTCGTTCTAGTATATGTAAGATGACCATGAGCTAAGCCAAGTTGACAAAACTTAACTAAAGACCTATAACTAATCTTTGAGGTACTAGAGTCCTGTTCATTTCATCACTGTCTCCTGCACCATGGCCTTGCCTTGAGATTGATCTGCAACATTTACCCTAGTTATGCAAAATGTTATTTTTTCCCCAAAGAGGCTGTGTTTATTGTAAGGCAGGTGCATTTTCATTGATGTGCTCCATGGAATGAAAATTTCATTGACTCATTTTTGTTCTCATTTTCAGCTGTTGCATGTAAAGGACAGTTACATAAAAAACTGAAATAAAAAAAATATATTCTTTCTAACAGGCTCAGTTTAGTACCTTTGAACTCTATAAAAAGAACATTTTAGACCACATATCTACGCAGATGTCTAAGGTGGAGGCCAAAAACTCTAAATCCAATGTCATCCTATTAAAAAAAACAAAGGATCTGTTAGTGTCCATCCATTCAAAAACCAAGTCAATTACAATGAATGTCATCATAAAAATGCATGTAATTAATTCTGGTGTCATTTTGGAAATAGAAATAAAAGTTATTGAAGCTGAATAACAGTTATGATAGAAGGAACAATATACTTCAAAAGTTGAAAAACCAGATCAAAATTAATAAAACCTGGCAAAGAAGTGAAACGGGTACCTCACATTGTCAACACATACAATTGTCAAACTCATGGAACTGGTTCATATCATATCCTTTGAAAATATTTTTTTTGTAATGAAAGCAAATTGGATAAACTATGAAACTACAATCATGAGTCAATAAGAGAAAAACCCCAAATACAGAACCATTAAAAAAATCTGAACCAAAGAACGAAAACAGTAATTTACAGAAAAAATCTGTATTTGAAGTAGATGTCTCTCTCCCTTCATATTATAGGCCATGTCAGGAAAACAAAACAATCAAACAATTAATATGCTTTTGGTAAATATGCCCATTTCCTTTTTGAAAAAAACTCATTTTTCTCACTGAGAATATTCCTTTACAACAAACATAAAGTAGTACTGCTTTAAATAGCACATGATTAAGTAAAATTGTTTAATTTACTCAACAAAGGCATACATATTTAAAAAAGAATAAATGCAGGAAAAGAATAGTGCTCATATGTTCTTTGCTAACGGAGGCATACTTTGACATCTAATTTAATGCAAGCATTTACATAAAGAAAAACTTGTGCTCTCAAAAAAATGAGAAAGAGATAGAAAAAAAATCACACTAATCACAGACAAGAGGAAACAGAGCTACCCTCTCTCTTCAGGAAATCGTGGCATCCATGGGAGATATTTTTAGTTATGCAGCCTAACACTCAAACCAAACCCACTGCCTTGGAGTTGATTTCAATTTACAGCTATACCGAGTATGGTTTTTCAAGACTGTAAATACTCATGGATGCAGACAACTTCATATTTCCCCCCTAAACTAGTTGGTAGCTCTCAGCCACCAATCCTGCAGCTAGCATACTAGCACTTAACACAGAAAGCCACGGTAGCATTGCAAATGAGCAAAGCTGTTACTCGACTCATTTTGCAACTCCTACAAGGAAACTCCATGAATATAATAAAAGGGGTGCCATTTATTAGTGTGCACCGAAGTAGCTTCAGATAGTCATTAAAATCTACCAATCATTGAATATGAACCACATATTCTCGACCTGTACAGAGCCTCTCAATGAAGGCTGTGATCAGCCTACATAGGAAGCATATGAACTGGAGAAAGTTTCTACATTGGTTTCCAGAATTCAGAGCAGGTTAGCAAGCTAAGAAGATAAAATAGTTGGCACAGTTTTCACAAGAGCTTGAGGTCAAGAAAGCTTGATAAAACATTTGATTTTTATTACAGGAGATAGAACAAGATATCTCTGTTTCCTTGAATACACATGGCTTTTCTGTCATTAGTAGGCTCCATCAAAAAACTTTCAATTCATAGCAATGCCACACACAACAAACCTTAACCCAGACTGCCCAGTCCTGCACAATTCTCATGCGTTGTCATGCGTGAACTCATTGTTGCAGTGACTGTGTCAAATCATCTCATTGAGCATCTTCCCCTTTAGGATGACCCTCTCTTGATGACTTTTGCTAGAGACTATCTCTCCTGATAGCATGTTCAAATTTTACGCTACAAAGTCTCACCATCCTTGCTTTTAAGGAGCATTCTCATTGCATTCCTTCTAAAATAGATTTGTTTGCTTTTATAGAAGTCCATGGTACTTTCAGTACTCTTCACCAATGCCCTAACCCAAATGTATGAATGCTTTTCTAGTTTCCCTTATTCATTGTTTAATTTTCAGATGCATATAAGTGGATTGAAAATACAATGTCTTTAGTTAGGCTCACCTTAGTTTTCAAAGGGACATCTTTAAACTTGGACTTCTCTCATGCACTTCCCCCAATCCAATACTGACTCAGTGACTTTCTAAACCAGAGTAGAACTACCTCCTTGGGTTTCTGAGGCTAGACACCCCATATTTCTCAAGCAAAATAGTTAAGGGATTTGAAAGTGACCTTGAAGTTCACATATCAATGCATAACCCACGACACAACCATGCTTCCTTACACTTGACTTTAGAAAATTTAAATGGATATTTTCCCCAAAATTAGAATAGTTTTTCTACCTTCAATTGTATGATATGCCACAACACAATATAATTTTTACTACTGAAGGGTCTATGTATATCAAAAATGTTCCTGGTGCCACAAGACTATCAGCTACGTCAAAAAGTTGATCAATATATCACTTTTTATTTTTAATTTATACTTTCATTAAAGTTTACTATTTTGCCAGTTTTAGACTTTTTATTGTGAATTGGGTTCACCTTTTTAAATAACCCATTTTCATCTAATAATTCCGCTAAAAGCACAACAAAATAAATAAGTTTGGAAAATTATTGTGACTTTTAAGAGATTACAAAAGAGGAATATTGATAGATTTTTAAAGGATATGGGATGATCACAGTGACTGATTGTAAACGAGTCTCAAGGAGCTTAAAAACTGCATTGTGTAGATAAAATCCAGGGACATCGTTCTGAGGTGTTATTTTCCATTGAGGCAATACACTTTGCTCATCCTTCAAGGGTAGCAAAATCTCTTTCATGAAAAATTTGTTGGGAAACATTGCCCCATTCATTTATAGCTATGATCTTGCCCCTTTCAAATCTACTTTAGATCCCCCAAATGTAAGCACATCTAAAAGAATGAGGTGTTTGAAAATGCCCAAACTGCCACTTTGAGGAAGGCTGTATTAAAGAGTTTGGCATTATTTTAGGAAAGATTAAAGGAATCAAACACTGAATTCAGTGAGAGGACATGTGGAGAACTAAAAACTTCACGTTTTGATATTCTTGAATCGAAATTCAATGCATTATGATTTATATTTTCATAAAAATATTAGAAGACAGTTGTTTAAAAATTCGACTTCTGGAAGCATATGAGATTGATGCAGTGAAAGCAGTGTTCCTGAAATTCATAAATATTACCAGTTTGAAGATATAGTTGGGGAAAAAATCATCCTCTACTCTTAATCTTTCATTCATTGTCATTGGGTTGATTTCAACTCAAAGAAACCAGCTAGAAGAGAATAGTCCTGGTCTTATGGGTTCCCTAGACTGTCACTCTTCACAGTATTGGAAAACCTCTTCTTTTTCCAGAGGGGTGATTAGTGGTTTCCAAAAGCTAACTTTCTGGTAATAACTATGACTCAGGGAACCTATCTTAATATAATACACATATAAGTTACATTCTAATAAATTTTTTTATTTAAAAAATTATGAGTGTGGTAAAACCAGTAGAAAATATCTGTGTCAGTGGCATATAAATGCAAATTATATGTGTTTGTTCACATACATGCACACAAGATATACATGTTAGATAGATTATGTTAGAGACATCAACTTGTTCTTTCAGCTATGAGTTGCAGACTTCCCTGTTATAAAAAAGAGCTTCAAATGAAATAAGAAGGAGAACATCTAGAAAGTTCAATAAAAAATGGGCAGTGATATAGAGAGCTCACAATGCAGACATAAATTGTTCTTTGACATCAAGAAAAAAGCCCAAAATTTCTCATGAGGCATGTATATTAAACAAAAATGAGATTCCATCATATCTATGAGACCCAGAACATATCTACTTAAACCTTGACAAAACTCTGGATCAGAATGGATAGAAATAAGCACTCCATTACTAGAATTCTTTAAAAAACTTATGGATTGAAATTTTTCATATCTGTGCAATAAACAATAATAAAATAACTTGTACTCAGAAATTCCACTTGGATATTTCATCTCTAATACATATTAGGATGATTGTGAAATGAAACGATGTTTATACAATAGGACAAAGCAGTGCCTCATTCAATGCTATCCTCACAATTTTGTGTTTGAACCCATTTCAGCCACACTATCAATTCATCTCTTTGAGGATCTTCCTCTTTTTACTGCACTGCGTTTAGTCAAGTATGATGTATTTTTCCAGCGACAAAATTCTCTTACAACATGTCCAAAGTACTTGAGATGAAATATCACGATACTTGCTTTGGGGAGCTTTCTGGCTGTACCTCTAAGAGATTTGTTTGCTCTTTTGGCACCATGGGACTTTCAATATTCTAGCTAGTATCATAATTCGAGTGCCTTCATTCTTCTCTGATCTTCTTTATTCATTGTACCATTTTCATATGCACCTGAAGTTATTTAAAATAGTCTTCTTTCCCAACTATAAAGCCATCAGGGAGGAAATTGCGAAAAAATAAGCATTTTGGCTCAGGGATTACATAGACTATTGGAACTAGGAAAGGGCACAAACACAAAGGAAGCACAAATTGACAAATGGGATATATAGAAGATTAAGCACCTGTGTACATCTAAAGATTTTCGCCAATGGAGTGAGTTATAAGAGAGTCCACAGACTGGGAAAACATCTTTAGCAATGACACATCAGACAAAGACTGCATTACTAAAATCTAGCACACACTGCAACCCTGCAATAAGAATAAAACACATACATTGTGGAGATGAGCAAAAGACCTGAACAGAGATTTCATATGCATGGATGTTCAAAAGGCCAACAAACATGAGATAATGTTCCAGATCATTAGCCATAAGGGTAATACAAGTAAAACAACTGTGAGATACCACGGAACACCCTAAAAGCTACCTCAATTTAGAAAACAGAAAACACCAAGTGTTGGAGGGGATGTAGTGATGTAGGAACTCCCCTTCTCTGCTGCTGGTCTTGTAGGTATTGGTAGTCATTGTGGAAATCAATATGGCAGTACCTGAAACAAATGGAAATCAAACTACCATGTGGTCCAGCAATCCCTCTGTTGGCTCATACACAGAGAAGTAATAAACAGACCATGACCACATATCTGTGCTTCAGTATTCATCGTCGTGCAGTTCACAGTAGCAACAAATTAGAACAGCCTAAATATCCATCAACCGAAAAATGGATTTAAAAACTCTGGTACATACACACAATGGAGTACTGCTCATCCCTAAAAAGTAGTTATGAACACCTGAGTCATATAGACACATGGAAAGAGTTGGAAAAATTATGTTAAAGTGTAGTAAGTCAAACAATATGATGAGACCCTGAGGTAAGCTTAAAAAGCAGAAGGGACATAGGAGAAACGTCATCGAATGCATAAATTTCCCTGGGCAAGGTCCATGCACTCTGGCAGGGGTTAGACCCAACCCAGGAATGCATATGACAGCCAACTGAAAAGGAGGGGGAAGAAGGGTAGACAGTGGGAAACAGGGAACTAACCAATATGTGAAGAGGTAGTGTTCATGTCTCCAAGGGAAAGGGAGAAAGGGCCCAGATCTCAGACGGGGTCACCAAACCTTGAAGGTAACATATAAGCATAAAGCAGCAAACTAACAGGAAGTTCTGTGGGGTCAGGCCCAGTCCCAACTATGTTGACCACTCCCTCCTCATTCCCTAAGAGAATGTACTTTAGAGGACAGCTCTGAAGATACAGTGAGGGGACATGGCAGGTGTGTCCAGACCACAGGGGAGCCAACTAAGAGGGAAAAGAAACAAAGAGAGAAAAAAAATGGATATCCTGGCCCACTCAGCCTCAAGGACGACATTCCTGCTTGGAACAGCCGATGCATAGAGAAAACTGTGAGGCTGGCCCCACAATAAAACATGACACGCCCTCCTTGACCCACAGGACTACAGGGGACAGCTCTGGAGACAGAGTGTGGAAAGTGTGCAGAGTCTGACTCTCCCACCCACCACTGGAGTGAAACACAAAGAGATCGCAACAGAGCAGCAAAGGAAGCAAAGCAGTGAAGTACCCGAGGAGTCCCCAAAATAGACCTCAGAATCACTGGACAGGGTGTGACATGTCAACAGATCCAATTGGAAAACATTCAGAAGGGTCAGCAGACAGACCTGCAACTATTTATAGGCTTCTCCCCACTCCCTCTCTTCTGCTTCCTCCCGATTTTCGCTTTTTCACGCCTACCCATATAGTATAGGCAGAGTAATCAGTTCTGAGGAGAAAGGGAGTAGGAAGACAACAAGTCCAGGAACAAGGGAACAATAAGGAAACTAGAATCAATGGTGAGGAGGGTGTACAATGCCTAATGGGGTTTGATCAAGAGCAATGTAGCTGAAAGAAAGAACCAAGACTCAAATGAAGCTTGAACATGATAGTAAAATGAGGAAAGAGGAAGAAATAGAGGAAAGAACTATGATGCAAAAAAACATTTAGAGAAGTATAATGTAGGCATGCATAAATGCAAATATATTAACATAGAACAATATAAGTATTGTTCTTTGTACGTATATGTAAATGTTAAATATTAAGGTAGCAGATGGTCATTGCTCCTCTACTCAAGTACTCCCTCAATGCAAGAGCTCTCTGTTCTATTAACCCAGCATTGTGTGTTACTCAACTTCCTGACAAAGTCGCTGATGGCTGCAAATGCAGTCAAGAAAGTGATGATGACTGGCAATTAAAAAATATAGCATCTGGGATCTTAAAGTCTTGAAGTTAAACAACAGCCATATAAGAGGGATACAACAAAGCCCACATGAAAGAAGCACACTAGGCTGCGTGATCATGAGGCATCAACAGGATCAGGTATCAGGCATCAGAAGATCCAAGAAAACATATCAATGCAAATGATAGAGGTCAGAGTGAAGAACCATAGCCCATCTGTAGACATTTGGACATTCTCTCGCAGAATGGTTACAAGAAAATGAGATAGCCAGCATACAGCATCGCATCAATGGAACACACATTCCTCTACTTCATTAATATTTCCTCCCCACCACTATCACAACCCCAGGTGTCCCTTACAAATATGACTAGACCCAGCTAAACCAAAACATATACATGTATGAGATCTCATCACATGGAATCCAGGACAGATAACCCCCTCAGAAATCATAATGTGAGTAGTGATATCCTGAGGACAGGGGAAGGTAGGAAGAAAAGGGGGAAAATATCATGCAAATATGTAAATGTGTACATATATGTACATGCACATATGTGAATATATTAACACATAACAATAGTATAACATCCTCAAGGCAGACAAACAACAGAAACATGGGCAGAGGGAGACAGGGGACAGTGTAAGATATGAAAAGTATTATAATTTATCAGGGGTTCATGAGGGTGGTAGAGAGGGGAAAAAAGAGGAGCTGATACCAAAGACACAAGCAGAAAGAAAATGTTTTGAAAATGGTGATGGAAACATATGTACAAGTGTGTTTGATACAATAGATATATGGATTATTATAAAAAGCTATAAGAGCCCCCAATAAAATGATTTATTAATAAAACATTTTAAAAGAGAATATTCTTCTCTCTGTCCAACACACCTTAGTATTCAAAGTGAAACTCTTGATCTTCAGCACTTTAAAGAGCAAGTAGGTCTTGCAATGTATTTGACGAATGCAATATTTTGATTTCTTGCCTGCTGCTTCTATGAACACTGACCAAGTATCCATGCAAAATTAAATCGGTGGCTACTTCAATCCTTTCGATGTTGATCATGATGCTCTTTATAAGTCCATTGTAAGAACTTTGGGTTTCTTTACATTGAGTTGCGGTCTATACTGACTGCTATACTCATGGATCTTTATCAGCAAGTGTGTCATGTCCTCTCTGCTTTCAGCAAGCAAGCTTCCATTGTCTGCATATTACTGGTTGTATCTAAAGGATAATTTTAATAAATCCAAAGGCAATAGTAATATATATGTCTCATATTTATTTGAGAAATAACTCAGGGGTATTCCAGGAATTGAAAATTAGCATGCTGAATTCATGAATGTTATGTCCATCTTTCACTTAAAAATATAACTATATATAGGCACAGACACACAGAAATATGCAGTGAGGATAAGTCACACAGAATTGTTAAAAATCATGTCAACTTTTTAAAGCAGATATACAAAAATGCGAATCTATTATTACTTGAAATTCCCCCCATATATGTCTGCAAACTTTTTTTAAACAATGTTTCCATCCCCTGGTTGTTTCCTAAAGAACTCTGTGTTTTGATTTACATCTTAGCAAAATAGCAATTTGTGCATCATCAAGGGACTCAGATCATGTACTTTTTAAAATGTGCATTGAAATTGGGTACCAAAATGAAATCTCAAGTGACAAGAACAGAGAGCGAGGGAAAATATTATTTCCCAGTAAATTTCAAAGCACATCCTTCCCTCAAAGAATGAACATGAGAATTGTTGTGATGGAAATATATTCCTCAGCACACATTCATTATGTTTTCTGTTTTAAGCATTTTATTTAGGGCTAATAAAACTCATCACAATACATACATGCTTCCTAGTGCATAGTATCGAGCACATTTGTACATTTGTGGCCATCGTCATTCTCAAAACATTTTCTTTCTACTTGAGCCAGCAGTTTTCCATTTTCACAAAGCTTCTTCCTAGTAAGCAGCCGATGTCCATCAAGAAATCCCCCAAATAACCCCTGTCATCTAAGTTGAAATCTTCACTATTGAATTCTAATTAATGAACAGAACCTCTCAGAAGTCATTGGCTTAATTTGACCTTGTTCTCTGCATCATATTGGTAAATCAAGATTTATTCCTGTTTACAGTAGTTCCAGGAAATTATATTTATAACCTTTGATCTGGCCTAAAAGACTAATGGAAAAATCAGTTCTTGGAACTAGCTGATCATCACACAGCTCTGTAGCATCATTTTAACTGAAAAGATACTGGGGCCAAAATGTTTCCTCAAAATTGAAAATGTGATTCCAACTTTAGTAGTAATAGCATCAGTCAGTATTCTATGGTCTAAAAAGAGGTTAATTGCTTGTTTTTCTTTTTGTAATTAGAAATCCATACTAATAATGCTATGGTTTTCTCCAAGAACAAGTTGCTGCTCCCTAATTTAACCACAAATAAAAGTGAAATAAGAATCTGAAAGAGAGAGAGAGAGCCCAACCTATCCCTCTGGTCATGAATTTTCATAGAAATTCACAGAACACCATTGTAGGAGTGTCTGTTAAATTAGGGTGACTGTGGGACTGCGCATTATTTTAGGAACTCTTTGGTCTCTCTCCTCTAATAAAAACCAGCCCTAACAGAGACCTTCTAAAGAATTAGTTTATAAGATATGCAACTAATAAAGTGATAAATACTATGGGTTAAATAGGCATATGGTAAGTTGCTTGGAATACCAGATTGATTGATTGATTGATTATATTCTCTGTCCTAAAATTAGTTTAATCTTTCATGGAATCTGCTCCTTTAAATAGATTGAATTCTTCAGTGGAAAACAACACCCAGAGTAAAATGGTCTAAATGGTCTATGGTTTCTCTGGAATAGTATTCAAATTTTTGTGTCTTTGCTTCCATCATATGTTTGTATACTTTGTTTGTCTGTCCTCTTCTGACCCAACTTTGAGACTTATCTTACATTTCTCAAAAGACTTGACATCCCCCAAACGACTGTTGTTTGTTGGAACAGGACTCTAGTAAACCTGTTACGTAGTTTCAATGGTTTGGAAAAATGTCCACTTAAATTTTGCAAAAAATGTCATTCTTGTCCCATTCACAATCATTTTTACCCATGTCACAAAACATCTTGTTTTTTGAAGGCCCTCTAAAAAGACTAAACAGCTATGCTTCCATGAGAATGCTTCTGTAACCAGGGATATGCTTAAACATGCCTTATTTGGTAGAACTTTATTAATGTATATACTGGAATCCTAGTAACATTATATTTTTTACTTACCTCCTATATGCGTGTCTGTTAATGTATTTAAAATATATATAACTCAAGGAGTAGCTCAGTGGGTTTAAAAGAATAAAAAAGGCAGTGAACTCTGTGTGTTGTTCCCTATGCAGCATGGTCGTGTGACATCCTCACAATGATTCTTATGCCTGAAATCACTGTTGCAGCCACTGTGCCACTCCATCTCTTAACCTTCCTCCTCTGTCTAGCCGCCCTTCTTATTTACTAAGCATATCTCCAGGGACTGGTCTCTTCTGATAATGTCCAAAGCACAGGAGAGGAGGTCTTGCCCTCCTTGCCTCTAAGGAACACTCTTGCCATACTTTTCCCAAGCAGATGGAATCATCCTTTTAGCATTCCATAGTACTTTCAATACTCCTCTCTGGCACCACAATTCAAATGACTTATCTACATGTTCAAATGTTTAAGCATAGCGTGTCTTTAGTAATTAGGTTACTTATTTTTAATGCCAAGGACAATCCACACTGCTAGATAATACCGAGAAGCCAAATAAATCAAAGCAGGAGATCTGTTAAATATTTTGATACATTAGAGAGATTTGTAGATATGCAGATTAGGCTTTAAGAAAGCTCACAGTCATGAATCTACATAGCATAACTTAGCTCCTGGTTCCTCAAAATACTTGATCATTTTTCCTTTCTTTAAATAATATATACCAAAAGTCAATAGAACCAGTGTTCTATGGATACATTTTTAGATAGCACTGGTCTAGGAAATTAAAGAAACTGTTGAGTGCTTTATCAGGCACAAATAATTACTGCCTCAAACATTCCATAATCTGGTGGACATGTAAGACATGCATTGCTAACAATATAATTATAAATGCTTTCATCAAATGACATATTTAATTATAACCATTGCAAGAAGTGATTTGCACTGGAATAAGAAAAAGGTCTGCTGGATATGGCTGAGCTTGAAATCACTTCATGCTGAACTAGCACCATTAGTCCTTTGAATGACCTACATTTTTAATTTGGCATGAAACCATTTCAAGCTATGCAGTGAAACTAATGAGGCTGCGACAACTGTGCAAAGCAATAATCAACACTACTTTATTGTGTAGAGTTTATTAAGTCTATGCATGAGGTGAACTCAGACAGCCTTTCTTTCAGAAGGAAGGGAGACATGTGTTTATACTGTTATCCTGAGTAAAAATTCTAAACGTGTATGATGCCTGGAAGACGGCCAGCCTCATTCGTTATTTTCAAAACAACTGTGAAGCTCTGAGAATCACTCAGTGCAATCATTACAGAGACAGTTTTAATGTTTCTTGGAATGTTTCTTCAACTATTAAGAAAACAATGGTCCTTTGAGAAAACTAATGACGTTAAAGACAAAAGCAGCTGCTCTGACTTTGGGAGCATGTGTCTCCTACTAAAGGAATGTGCTGAAAGCGGAGAGTTTCTCTCCTTCTTAAAGGAATTGTGATCAATGAGAGTAAATCTAAATATGTTAGCCTAATAGGTCTGATAGCTGAAGATGAGTGCCGATTGATGGGAACGGATGACTTGTCAAGGAAAAACACTCTCCTTAATCTCATATTAATGAGTTATTGTTCTATCTTTTCCAGAATGTAAGCTAAATGAAAGATATCTTATTATGCAGAAGTTTGTTTTTAACAAAGACAAACTCAGCCATGATTGCTAAACTTGGAATTACTTTTGAAAATAAATACAAATTGAATTATTCATCTGTCTCTCCATTTGAGTCTTCAAGTCTCTTATCCGAAAAGATGACAGGTGAAGTCTAGGAGAACAATTGACTAAGTGGGTTTTCATTCATTCAATGTCCACCCACCCACTCATCCATTCACTGATTTCTCCAACCAAATACTAATTTCAATAGGGTCTCACATAAGAAGTACAGATAGCACAAAACACCAGCCCTTGCCTTCAAGAAGTTCACCTTCTGGGAATGAAGAGGAGGGTTCTCATTATGGGATGTATTACAGGGAGTGTTGTTGAACTCAAAACTCACAACCCTGGAGTCAACTCAAACTCATAGTGACCCTATAAGACAATAGAACTGCCCCTATCAGTTTCAACACTACACATGCATTATAGGAGCAAAAACCATCATCTCCTAAGGACCGTTTGGTTGATCTCGTGTTTAGCAGCCCAACTCATAAAACCCAATGCCACTAAAGCGCCTCCATATTATGAAGGAGTAACTTATTTCAAGCTAGGGATCAAAGCAGGCTTCTCCAGTGTTGGAACATCTCAGTCTTGATGGCTGACTACATTTAGCAGTCAGCTGGGTGAACAGAAGCCTGTCATGTAAAGCCAGCCCATGTGAAAGGGCACCAAAGGGGACAATAGTCCTCTATATACTCTTTGGGCTGAATATTGGAAGAATAAAGACATATGGATCAATAACAAATGCATATGAACTGAAGGGTTTTAGAAACACCTGATCTCTAAAAGAAAAGAACTACAAAGTAAGAGAAATATACAGAAAAAATCATTAAGACAGGATTTGAAATACTTTGAGCTATTTCTCAGTATAAATTATATTATGTTACTATTACTTATTAGATTAAATAACTCTGAAAAAAGAGAAAATAACAAATGAAATTACATTGTTGGATAAATATAAGTACTGCTTGTGTGCACCACCCAAAATATCTAGAAAATTTTTTGAAAGGGATATAAACTTGAACTGCATGTAACAAAATGCACTCATTATTTTAGTTTTGCACAAGGATATATTATTTTGTTGGTTATTTTAAACATATAAAATATTGCTATTAAAATTAAGCATATTAAAATATGTGGCATGCAGTTTTACTTTCCTCCATATTCACTTTTCTTCACACTATGTTCTATATAACAATGATTTTATCTATCTCTAAACAAATATGTATTGTGCTAGGCATGGTTCTCAAGAGAAAACAAGGACAACTATAAATATATATTTATATGTGTTTATACATACACATACACACATTCCTGAAGAGTCTGGGTCATGAGACATTCTGTCAGGATGGGGTTGTTCTCCTTTACCATTCACTTTAATCACAGCTGTATTGTCGTACTAAGCAAAAGCTAGGGGATCTCCTGGATTCTAAACATATTCTTCTTTACCTCCATTATGTAGCACCAGGCCAATTTCTCTTTGGCAATAAGGATCAATCACACCATTCAGTAGACTAACACCTTTCTTAGCCTGCTAACCCCCAAACATGAGAAATCCAAAGTGACCAGGGGACATTCTCAGCTGCCAGTTTTGTGGAATCATTGCCGTGCTTCCAAGAGGGAAAGGTTCATCCTTTGGAACTAGGACCTTCAGGCCTGAAGTGCACAGGGTTGCTGGGACAGCAAATATGCTGCAAGTGGGTCACTATCGAGTGGTACCACTCCAGCTTCCATCCCCTTGTTCTTGGACCTATAAAACCAGGCTATTGGAGACATGGAACCATATATTGGCCACTGTTTTAGAGTATATACAACCTCCTGGAGAACATTGCCCCAGCTCCACAGGTGTTACCACCCAGTTGGCACCATAATTGTGTATTTAGGAGGCCATTCATCATTCTATTGATCCAGTTGCTTCAGGATGATGAGGAACATGATACAACGAGTGGAATCCATGGGCATAGGCCCATTGCCACACTTCATTTGTTGTGAAGTGAGGTCCTTGATCTGAAGCAATACTATGTCGGATGCCATGCCAATGGATGGGGCATTCTGTAGGTGTATGAATGGTAGTTTGGGCAGAAGGATTGTGTGCAGGGAAGGCAAATCCATATCCAGAGTATGTGTGTAAGCCAATAACAACAAAACACTTCCTTTCCCATGACAGAAGATGTCCTCCAGAATCAACCTGAATAGTTCTATATCTTGGACTCAATGTTGGCTCTGCTGGGCACTCAGATGGGGCAGTGGACAAGCCAGCCTTGGTGAGTGGAAATCCATGTTTCTGTATTCATGCAAACTCCATCCCTGTCACCATGTCCACTTTGTTCATGTGCCCATTGAGAGGCAGTGGAAAGAGGACGCTGATTCTCCACAGTGCGTGCCCTTTTGTCCACTTGATTGGTAAAGTCCTCCTCTTCAGAGATAACCCTTTGGTGAGTATTCACATGAGACTGAGATGTGATCATCTTAACGTGGTTGGCCTATCCACATAACTCTTCCTCACTCTTCCTTGTTACTAGTTTTCCAATCATGTTGCTTCCAGTTTCCTGACCATCCAGTCACAGCCTTAGCCACAGCCCATGAATCAGGATACAATTTCAGATCAGGCCATTTTTCCTTGCAGGCAACCTGAACAGCCAGGTGCACTGCTTGAAGTTCTGCCCATTGGAAAGATTTCTCTTCACCACTGTCTTTCAGGGAGATCCTAGAAAGGGGCTGTAGTGCAGCTCCTGTCCACTTTCAGGTGACATACGCATATTGTGCAGAGCCATTAGTAATCCAAGCGTGAACTCTCTTTTCCTCAGTCTACTTATCATAAGGATTCCCGAGGAGGTCATAGGGATGAACTGGGAGAAAGGAGGTACTGTTATGCGAGTGAAGACTGTAGGCATTTGGGTCACTTCATGCAGCTTACTTGTACCTTCAGGTTCTGCTCTAGTAAGATCTCTTATATACCACTTCCATTTAATGATGGGGTGTTGCCGTGCATGACTACCTTTATGATTCTGAGAGTCAGACAATACCTAGTTCATGATGGGCATCTCAGGCCTCATGTTGACTTGCTGGCCCATGGTATGGTGTTCAGTCTACATACTAACAGGCCAGCAGTTGTTTTTCAAGAGGAGAACAGTTGTCTGCAGAGGATGGCAGAACTTTACTCCAAAACCCCAAGGGTCTGTGCTGTGATTTGTCCTGAGAGACCTGACTGAGGCTCTACAATGCATCTCAATCTGCTACTGACCCCGCTAATACCATTGTGTCAGCTGAATCATGTCGTCCCAGTGGCAATGCAACTTTCTATCAGCCTGAACCTGTTGTAGAGCCTTTTTTTTTTCTGGACCGCACTCAAAAAGGGAGGTCTTTTGTGTCACTTGATAAATAGATCAGGTAGCAGTAGCTCATCCAAATGGGGAGTATGTTGCCTCCAAAGTTCAAAGAGGCCCACTAGGCATTGGATCTCCTGTTGCGTTGTCGGAACAGCCAGATGTAATAGATTATCCTTCACTTTAATAGCAATGTCTCAACATGTTCCTCATCACTCGACCCCAGGTGAAGGGTGCCTGAACTTTCGTGGGTTGGATTTCCCACCCTCTTGCACACAGATGTTGTCCAAGAAATTTAGAGCCTTTGATACATCTTCCTTAGTGAGTATAATCAGCATTATGTCATTAATTTAATGGACTAGTGTGAAAAAGACAGGTGGTCAAGGTCCCTGTGGACTAAATTAGGACACTGGGTGGAAGCATTGATGGACCCATATGGGAGAAAGTGTATTGTTACCCCTGCCAGCTGAAGGCAAACTGCTTATGGTGGTCCTTTGAGACTGGTATTGAGAAGGCATTGGTCAGATCAATAGCTTCATATTATGTACCTGAAGTATTCAATTGTTCAAGCAGTGAAATCAAATTTGAATTGGCAACTGCAATTGGAGTCACTACCTAGTCAATATTATAATAATTCACTATCATTCTTCAAGACTTATATGTTTTTATTATAGGCCAAATAGGTGAGTTAAATGGGGATGTGGTAGGAATCACCATGCCTGCATCCTACAAGTCTGTGATGGAGGCACAAATCTCTGCAGTCCATCCAAGAATGCTGTGTTTCTTTTCTTTGACTATTTTCATTGACAACAACTGTTCTAATGGTGTCCACTTGGCATTTCCTAACATAATAGCCCTTATAGCACATTTCCGGGATCCAATATGGGAGTTCAGCCAGTTATTAAGCATGTCTATGCATTCTGCAACTCGTGAAATAACCACAGAATGGCTAAATGTTTAAATATCACTAGATCCACAGTGAAGTGTATCTGAGATAAACCTCCATCGATAGCTTGCCCTCCATAAATTCCCCAAGCTGATTGGCATGCCTTCAAAACACGGTGGATCTCCAGGAATTAATGTCAGTTCAGAGCAAGTGTCCAGTAATCCCTGAAAAGTTTTATTATTTCTTTCCCCCAATGAACAGACATGCTTGTGAAAGGCCGCAGAGTCATTTGGGAAGGCTAGAAGATGCACTAACAGTATAGACCTTTGGTGATGAAAGAGTGTCCTCTTTAAAGAGACCTGGCTTTCCCTGCATTTACCTGTGAGTCTGGTAAGTTGACTCAGGTCTGGAAATTGATTGGAGGATTATGACTCTCTAATCTGTTGATTCCTATGGAACTACTATTCACTTGATCTAGTATTCTTCTGCCTGTATAAAATTATATAAATGTTTAGTAGATTTCCCACGTATTTCACTCGTAGGATCACCAGGGCTAAGTAGCTAGCCGATGACACAAGTCCACACCAGACAGGTTGCCCTGATTATTTTGGAAACCTTGTTGTCCACTAATATAGCTGTACCCACTCTGTCTTTGTTGATTCAGTGCTGACAGCTGCTTCCCCCTCCCCCAACAACATAGGACCCAATCAGTTTGATTGTAAGCAAATGTCAGAGCTCACTTGGGGCTATTTCCATGGTTGAACCTGCGCTACATAAAATTGCAATGTCAGAAGTCTTCAGAGATGCCGAAGTCCACACATGTTCCTTCACATACT
Organism: Nesogale talazaci; assembly: GCA_004026705.1. Classification (NCBI taxonomy): domain Eukaryota; kingdom Metazoa; phylum Chordata; class Mammalia; order Afrosoricida; family Tenrecidae; genus Nesogale; species Nesogale talazaci. The sequence continues at coordinate 61,853 of PVJH01008127.1, read as the reverse complement.
TGTTCCTTATGGTTGTGGTGAAAGGTACATCCTCAGAGGACTCCATTTTGGGGTCTATGGGATTATTCTGATAGATCCAGCCCAACATACCAATTTCCCTAAGCTTTTCAATGCCTTCTTCCGGTCTACCAAGGTAGGTCAGATATCTCAAGTTGGTCCATAAAGGCCATCTGGCAGCGCATGTTTCAGTGAAACAACCAAATAAGCTATTAGATCCTTTCTTAACTTCTCTCACTGAAACATTGAAAGAAGAATCTGTTCTTAGATGCCCACGTCGAGGAACTCAGACTGGTCTAAGTTTACATTCTTTGCACCAGCATCCCGCACCTTTAGTAATCATTCCCAGGGATATTCCTCAGGACTCTGCTTGTACTTATTAGAAAATTCACTCAGATCTTCATGACAATAGCATACTTTTTCCTCATGAGTCATCATCTGAACCTCAACGTTAGGAACTTTCTGGGATTTCATTCTAGTTACATCAGCCTCAAGCTCAAGCAATGCACATATCAGTTTCCTGGCGAATAGGTCTTGAAGGATCCTCAAGATCTAGGGACATAGTCCACAGTCTATGGGTTAGCTGGATCCAGAGGTGGTGTAGTGCAGAGGTTAAGACAGTGGACTAGTGTAAGCAGCAGCACAGTGGTCTGAAAGCCAGAAAGCAAAAGAGAAGGGAGTGAACCTTGCAGAGCTATTTATCTCTTTTTCCTCAATCAAACTGAGACTTGATTAAGCTGACAAATTCCTATTGGCCAGGTGGGTACAATAAACCTAGCTGTAACGTGTACATATAGATTAACAGATTTACAGTCATGCAACCAAGTACAAAGAATACAAAAAAAAGACATTTTAAAAAATTAATTTTATTGGGGGCTCTTACAGCTATTATAATATTCAATACATCATCTGTATCAAGCATATTTGCATATATGTTGCCACATTCATTTCCAAACATTTTCCACTTGAGCCCTTGGTATAAGCTCCTCCTTCCCCCTTCGCCCTTTTTTAATGAATCATTTTATTGGGTACTCATATACCTCCCATCAAGATCGATGCATATATCAATTGTGTGCAAGCCTCATTTGCACACTTGTTTCCATCATCGCTCTCAAAATTTCCTCCTTCCTCCTAGACCCCCAGTTCCAGCTCCCCATATTTTCCTTCCCCTTCCCACCATGAACCTTTAATAATTTACAAATTGCTGTTGCTTTTTCATATCATACACAGTTCAATATGTCCCTTCACTCACTTCCCTCTTGACCTTGCCCTAGAGAGGAGGATATATGCAGATCTCTGGAATTGGTTCCCCCTTTCTACTCCACCCTTCCTCCACCCTCCCAGTATCACCCTCCCACTACTAGTCCTGAGGGAACATCTATCCTAAATCCCCCATGTTTCCAACTCCAGTGTACAGCCCCTGAGCTAGCAAGGCTTGTGTAGAACTGGGAGCATGATAGTGGGTGGGAGGAAGCTTTTGAGAACTAGAGGAAAGATGCATATTTCATTGTTATTACACTGTACTTTAACTGGCTCATCTTCCTGCACCCCCTCTGTAACAGGATGCCACTTCACCTATTCATGGGCTTTGGGCCCCCAATCTTTACTCCCCCTATTTATAATAATATAGTTCTAGTTCTTTAATGCCTGACACCAGATCCCTTCAACACCTCGTGGTCACACAGGCTGGTCTGCTTCTTCCATGTGGTCTTTGTTGCTTCTGAGCTGGATGGATGCTTGTTTGCTCAAGCCTTTAAGACCCCAGATGCTATATCTTTTCTTTCTTTCTTTCTTTCTTTTTTTTGTTCTTTGTTCATTTTTGGCATCAATGCCTTCTGGTGGTGGGAGGAGGAAGCCCAGCCTTGCTCCTGGAGAGCTGCTGCTGGATTTGAACCCCTAATCCAGTGGGCTGCAGTCTCGTGCACAACGACTATGCCACCGGGGCTCAGCCTGCTATATCTTTTCATACCCAGGCACCATCAGCTTTCTTCACCACATTTGCTTATGCACACATTTGTTTTCAGTGATCATATCAGGCAAGTGAGCATGTAATGTTGTGATTTTTAGTTCTTAAACCCTGATAATTAATGCCTTTGACAACTCATGGTCTCACACGCTTATTTGCTTCATTTATGTGGGCTTTGTTGCTGGATAGTCACTTGTTTACTTAAACCTTTAAGACTCCAGATGCCACATCTTTTGATAGCCAGGCACCATCAGCTTTCTTCACCACCTTTGCTTGCACACACATTTGCCTTCAATGGTTGTGTTGGGGAGGTGAGCATCATGGAATGCCTATTTAATAGAACAAAGTGTTCTTGCACTGAGGAAGTACTTGAGTGGAGGTCCAATGGCCATCTGCTGTTCTACTACTAAGCCTATATGTATATGTTCATTGATCTATTTCCCCCATCGTCACATATAAATATATGCACCTATGCACATGCCTGTATTTAAACCTCTATAAATGCCCTTTCCCCTCAGTTCTTTTCTCTAGTTCCTTTTCCTTTCCTCTTGTCCTATTATTATACTCAACCTCCATTTGGGTTTCAGTATTTTCTCTTTGTTCCATTACTCTTGATCATTCCCTATTGGACTTCTGTTATCCACCTTGGCTCTAATTTTGGATAAATTGATATACCCTTATCCCTGGGCTAATCAACACCATCTCTTTCCCCCCTCCCCCCCTTCTCCCATGGCCCCCACCCCAGAATCATCAGTCCAGTCGTTTTTGCCTCCAGTCTGTTTATCCAGCTATCTTATTTAGATAGATCTGCAAAGGTAACACTGTGTACCAAAAAAAAAAAAAAAGGCTTCTTAAAATGAAGCAACCAAAGACAATAAAGCAATGATAACAACAACAAATATATATATGTAAAAAAAAGAATAGTAGCAATATAAAAAGCTGTAAATAATTCAAGGTCTGTTCATTGACCTCCAGGAGTGTCCCCTAGTTGAGTTAGATGGGGTGCCACTCCATAGGCACCGTCATGATAAATGGAGGAAATATTGAAATTTTAAAGGATTCCATCTGCATGGATCCACAATTTATGCTCATAGAAACAGCAGTCAAAAAATCAACTGATGTATCACCCTGAGTAAACTAGCTCCATAGGAATTCATTAAAATGCTGAAGGTCAAATATGTCATTTTGAGGCCTAAGATGATCCTGCCCCAAACCACAGAATTGCCAACAACCCCATATACATGTGGAAGCTTGATAATGCATCAGGAAGACCAAAGAATAACTAATGCATTTGATTTATTACGTTCTGAAGAATATTAAAATATCATGAACTTACAGAAAAATAAACAAATCAATCTTGGAGAAAGCACAACCAGATCACTCCTTACAAGCTAATATGTAGAGACATGCCATAAAATACTTTGAATATGTTAGGGAGAGAAACCAGTCCCCATAAAAGGATACCATCTTTGTTAAAATAAGATTTCTTCATAAAATGAGAAATCTTTCAATGAGATGGATTGATGCACTACTTGCAACAATGGGTACTCAGAAAGATTCTGAGTACTAGGAAGTACCTCCCCCAAAATGGATTTGCACTGGGTGGAGTGAAGCTTTAGTAGTATGTACTTTTCCTCTAGCCGTGCAATGAGCAAATCACTCTGAATTAATGCAGCCAGTGATGTTGCCTGGGAAGGTCCTTTCTGGTCACAGTGAAATTTTTTGTGCAAACAGTTTCACTCACACCTCATTTTTGTGATGACTGATGTAAGTGAACAGCATGCAGCTGTAAAATTTAGTTTCCTGCTTGGGAAAAATCCCTCAGACCTACTGTGAAGTTGAACATAACTTACAAGGACAGCACTATGGTTGCACTTGAATTGCACTCAAGTGTGCAACTTTTCTCATTACAGTTCTGATGTCAGTCAACTTCCCAAATGGACGAAAATGTTGACTCATAGTACACTTGAGTTTGTTTCATCAATTCAGACTGTTAAGGAAGCTTTCTATTTAGAGGTTCTGACAAGATTGGATAAAAGTGTGCAGCAAAAATAGCCTGCTTTGTCGCAAAAGGGGGACTGATTTTGGCACCATGGCAATGGACCAGTTCGTGTAACCAGTGCAACAGTTTTGGACAAAACCAGCATGTCTCTTTTGCACCATCCACAATACTCACCTGCCCTTGCTCCCTGTGACTTCTTTTTGTTTCCCTGAGTGAAGAGAGGCATGAAAGGATAGTGATTTGATGATGTAGAAGAGGTGAAGAAAATAAAAAGAGGAGGAGCTCATATGTATATGAGCTACATAATAATATTTAATATAGTCAGAATCAATTAGTTAATAGCAATATAAAACAATAAAAAAGAAAGGTTTCATAGAAATCCTATAATCTGTAGATTGTCAGAAACTTGGTAAATATCAAAAGTAGAGTTAGAAAGTAATCAATTCCAAACAGCTTTGTAGGTAACTTTAAGTACGTCTGGGATCATTCTGTAATTTTGCCATCTAGTGTAGTCATGGTTATGCACTAGGCTGCTAAACATCCAGTCATGGTTCAAACCTCCCAGTGGCTCCCAGAGAGAAAGATGAGCCCTTCTACTTTCTTACACTGTTAAAGAGAAGTCAAGATGGCAGCTGGGTAGAATTATCTTCCTGGCGCTCCCTTTCCTTAGATTGGAAAATTGAGAGGTCAGGAGGCCAATATTGGGGATATGAGTGCTAGGTATAGAATCCTAGTGAACTTGGGTCTGTGACTATGACCTCCCCTTGTAATTTTTGTCCATGGAGTGTTTATGAAGCTCATGGAGGCATTTCTAACTCACTGTGTATGCCTGCAGGTTCTCCTTCTGCCTTACTAGGTCCTGTGGGGTGGCAGCTGCACCAGAGATCCAAGACCCAGTAATATACAGCGATATGCCCAGTTCGCTATCCAAGGGTAGTCATAATTCCAGACCCACAGAGAACCTCTGAAAACAAGTCAGAAAAGCTCACTCTGCAGTTCCCTCTCTGCTCTCCTTTCCATTTGCAAATTCTCCAGCTTTTGACCTCACCTCCCAGAAACAGACTGACTGCAGAGGTCAACCCCTTAACCTTTCTGCCCAGTTCCCCCTGTGGCCTGCTAGCATGGGTGATGATAGATGATTAGATACGACCTTGCTGCAATAAGAGGACCTCTGGGCTACAAACCCACTGCAGAGGCAGATAGCCAAAGCCTCTGTGTAGGAGAGAACTGGAAGGAACCAGGGAGTTCAGTCAAAAAACTCAAACCCAGTGTGCTTCAAACCCACTCAGCTAATCTAATCTCCCTCTACTGAAAGAACTGCATGGAGTAGCCCATACACCAGGACAACCAATAAGTCCCCTTTAAAAAATGCTGTCATTCCAAGGCTTTGTTCTTTTTGGTAACTTTGAAAGGAAGTCATCGTATGCTGGGTTCATTGACATGGTGTTAACATAGCAAAATAAGATAAGCTATTGTGTTAGTCTGGGTAGACTAGAAAAGCAAATTCTTAAGCACACATATGAATTTTAAAAAGAGTTTTATATACAGGAGAATTGTACATTAAGACACTATGCTAAGTGATTCCAGTCCACGCCCATAACTCTGAAACCAATTTATAAAGTCATCTTCAGATTCATGAGGCACATGCAATGGCATTGAATGCAGGATAATCACAGGCCAGTGGTAGAAAGTCCTTCAATCCAGTGGCATTATAAGTATCTTGTGACTGGCCGTGGTCTCTATGTGCCTTTTTCAGCTTCTGAGTTCTGGTTCCATCAGGGTAGCTCCATGTGTCTTCTTCTCCAGGATGTCTCACAGAGTGTCAGCCTTGTGTCTTGTGAGTAGAACATCTCTAAGGAAGTGAACTCAGAGAAAGGTATCTGGTGCTTCCAAGAAGGAAGTACCAGAATTCACAGGAGAACACAGAAGTCTCATTGACTATCTCCAGATTGACAGCCTAGACTCCACCCTACACTCTTAATCCTTAAATCGACACTAGATTAGGGACTAGTTCAGCTACCCATAGTTAAAGTCCTCACCCGACCCAAAACAGGTTTTACCAGTTTTCAGCTGGACAAAGAGGCACTGAAAGTCTGTTAAAAGACCATACAATAGTAAGAAATAAAAACCATCCTTCCATGCAAGGAATTGGTTTGTTGGATAGATATTGCTATACTCTAAACACCTTCTAAACAGAAACTCTACCTCAAAAAAGGTACTCAAAACAATAATTTATATCTACTTTCAGATTTTATGTAAAATGAAAAGAATTCCAAGGGTGCAGCCACCTAATATAAAGGAATCTTTTGTTATACAATTACAGGGTCTAGAAGAGACCCTGGTATATTTAAACACATATGAACCACCCTAATCACCATAACATTTAGAAACTGCTCCCCTCTTCTCAGCAATACTTATTCCCCATCAACTTACCAACTAAACACTTATTTCCCTGAGCTTTCATGCCCAGGTCCACATAAACACTGGTCTACCTATATATGGGTGACCTGCCAAGTGCCACCCTCACTGCACACAACATATCTGGAGCTGCTGATAGCAACCAGAACCTGCAAGTGGTCTGCACACAGGTACATTGTGTACCTTCACCACTATATCCCATAAGCTTTATCCCATGCTGTAGGTGGTTGGCCTATACAATACTACCGTTGCTGCTCATTTTTTACTACTCCCACACCACACCAAAGAGAGTCACCCATATCACCCTCGAAATCTATAGCTCAGGTTATCCAGGGAGAATGTCAACTCCAGTGAGATAGCGACACAACTCAAACCCACAATGCATCTACATGCAGGTGGTCCTGAGAATCATTCCAACTGGCCCCTAAGAAATAAATTACAGGGCTCCTGAACTTCCAGGTAAATGGTTATGAGTTCCATCAGAACACCATATACTACAACCCATATCCATGAACACTACAAAAAAGTAAGAGAAGCAAAACACAATGTCTGAAGTATATCAGAACCTAGCAACATACAAAGAAGCAGACTTGAGACTCCATAGGAAGAAATTGTCAGTATGCTGCTTAGTGTCATACAAGATGCTTCTTTGAGTCTTATAAGATATGAGGAAAAGAAAAAAAGATATGAAGGAATCAGTACAGAAAAAGAATAGAAAAATAAGAGAATGTAGTCTGCTTCCTGAAGGGAAATACATCTATTAAAATAAACTGCAGCTGAAGCAAAGAAAACAGTGAAAGACCTTACCATCAGAGTGGAAGAGGCAGAGAATCATATCAGCAACCTTGAAGATAGCCAACTAGACTATAACAAACTTGAAAGAAAATCAAACGAGATACTCAGAGAAGTTGAAGAAGACCTGAGAACAGAATGATGCTATGAAGAAAAATAAAATTAGAACGATCAGGTTACCCAAACAAAACAAAGAACAAAGACAAGATAGTGATGAAAGTCCTAGAAGAAAATTTCCCCATTTCAATGAAAGAGAATCGGACAATTATCCAGGAAGCAGAGAGGACACCGAGTAGCCTGAATCCCAAGAAGAACACACCAAGGCTTATAATAGTAAAATTATCAAACTTTGAGGAAAAGGAGAAAATTATAAAAGCAGCTAGAGAAAGACAAAGCAGTCATCTAGAAGGGCAATCTGATAGGAATATGTTCAGACTTATCAGTGGCAACCATGAAGAGTAGGTTCAAAAAGAACATTTTCCTAAAATTTGAAGAACATAATAGTAAGCCAAGAATGCTCTACCCTGCCAAACTCTCCATCCAAATAGATGGAGAGGTAAAGGTTTCCCAGATAAGAAATAATTTAGAGAAGGCATTATCTACAACAACAACAACAACAACTAAAACCAAGGAAATACCCAGCACTACAAAATGTATCTTCCAACTTAGTTGGGTCAGAAGACCAACATCCACAGAGCACAAACATGAGACCACCACATAGTGTCATGTTATCAAGAAGACCGCGACCTGAAAGAAATGCAGAAGACATCTTTGACCCAACATAGAAGTTAATGGAAGAATAAATCTCCCCTCACATATATAACACACTGCTAAGTAGTGAGGGAGAAAAATATTGATCATAAAAGGTATGAGATGACAGCAAGGAATCCACAGAAGGGTTTAAGAACTCTGAAAATCAATGGTCTGAATTCCCTTTAGGCAAAGACTAGAAGAGTGGGTAAGTAAACAAAACTCAGCAATCTGTTGTCTGCAAGAGACACATCTCAAACTCAAAGATAAAAAGATGTTGAAGATCAAGGGTTGGTGGGACGTATTTCAAGCCAATGACAATCTAAAAAGAAAGCAGAGTCACAATTCTACTCTCTGACAAAATCAATTTTAAATTTCAAGGCACAACAAAAGTTCAGAATGGGCATTATATGATGCTTAAGGGATCAGTAGACCAAGAGCCAATGAGCATAATAAACATATATGCACTCAACGAGAGACCTGCAAAATATGTCAATCAAATCCTTCAAAAGATGCAAAAAGAAATCACAAGACTGACAGTCCAAGTAGGAAACTTCAATTCACTGCTCTCTGAGAAAGATAGATACGCAGAATAGAAGTTCAACAAGGAAGGTAGAGAATTAAAATCCACAATTAGATAACTGAACTAGATAGACATAATCAGAGTTCTCCAGCCAACTGCAAAAAACATTCAGATCCTTTTCAAGGTCACGTGGCACATACTCAAAAATATGCCACATGCTGGGACACAAATCAAGTTTGAGCAAGTTCAAACATATAGCAGTCACTCAGATTTCCTTTTATGACCACTGCAGCATTAACCTGGAAATCAAAAGACAGATTTTAAAAAAGCGGCAAATACTTGAAGAATGAGCAAACTACTTCTTTAAAAGGAGAGAGTATTGGGTCAAATTAGAGACAAAATTAGAAAGTTTCTAGAAAACAAGGAAAATGAGAATACAGCAAACAATAGTCTGCAGGATACAGCAAAGATATTTATCAGAGGATGCTTCATAGTGATAAATGTATATATGAAGAAAGAAAGACTTATGGTAAACACCCTCTCACAAAATCTTCAGCAGTTGGAACAGTGTCAACAGGTTAATTCATCTAGTAACAAAAGAAATGAAATTTAAAAAATCAGGTCAGAAATAAATGAGTGGGAAAACAAAAATCTATGGAGAAAATCAACACAGTAAAATATGATTCTTCAAAATGATTAACAGAACTGTTGGCAAAATTGACAAAAAATAGGAAGGAGTAGATACCTATATCCAGGTTGAGGCATGAAATGGGAAATTACAATGGACCTCAATGAAATTAAAAGACTAATTACACTGTACTAAGAAGCACTGTACTCAAAGGACTACAAAAAATTGGAAGGCATGGACAAATAGCTAGGTGATAAACCTACCCAGTTTATTTCATATAGACATTAAGAACTTGAGCAGCACCACAGCAAAAGAAGAAATTAATAGGGTTATCAAGAAACAACCAACAAAACGATCCCTGCCCCAGATGGCTTTACTCTACCAAGAATTCAGGAAAAAGCAGATTCTAATTCTGCACAAGCTCTTCCAAAACATAGAAAAGTATAATAAAGATGATTATATAACACCCCCCTCCAAAGGAAAACAAATAACAGAATCAAAAGGGAACATATGCAGTGGATGGTGTGAGGTATGGTAAAAAATACAAAAACAAAAACAAAAACCCCAAACTATGAATCAGGATTCCTGGAAGGTGGGGTGGGAAAAGGAGGGATTAAAGGGGAACTGATATCAAAGAGTAAAAGAAGAAGGAAAATGTTTTGAAAATGATGGTGATAGTAACTAACTGTACAATTATGCTCCATCGAATTGAATTATAGATTGTTATAATATCTTTAAGAGATGCCAATAAAATTATTTTAAAAATTAAATAAAACATTTCTGATACACTAAAAACAAAATAGAACTTTATTCTCAGAACCCCCTAGGGGTAGTACTGCCCTTTCTTTAGGATTGCCAAAAATCAACTCAGGGCAATTTGATTTTGGTTTATCTTCTAAAATTAATGTTCTAATTTAAAAGACTATACTATAACTGTGGCATCTATATACTATTATTTTCTTTACTTATTACAAGATTTGACCCCTTAAACCTGTTTCTAAATTTTATTTGGAGTGAAAATAATTTCTATTCAGGTGATTCCCAAACTCGAGTGTTAAGAATACTTGTTAACTCAAATTACCAATTTAAGGATGACCATCTAACCTGAGAACCAGAGCAGCATTAAGGAAAACATAAATATTATAAAATAGAAATAAAAGTAAAATATGGATATTGAATTTTACCCCAAAATGATATTGTTGTGTTTATTGAAGCCATTTTTGAAAGTAGAAGTCATAAAAATGTTTTCCAAAGAGAAAGAACTTATAGTTTTGTATATTTATTTGATCATGTTATACAATTTTTTTTAGGCATCACTGCCCTCTGATGGTGGGAGTAGGAGGCCCAGCCTTTGCTCCTGTGAGCTGGAATTGAACCTCGATCCCAGTCGGCCGCAGTCCCGTGCAAAACCACTACACCACTGGGGCTCAGCCCGTTGTACAAATTTTTACTCACATAATTTTTTCAGTAGCAACTTAAATTTCAAATAAGGAAAGTCTAGCACAGAAACTGTGATTGCTTGGCACATGTGGCTTTTTATCACTTAAGAAGTCCAATGGAGAATTCCTGTAGTCACACGCTTTCTTTGAGAAGGATTTTTTACACAATATCTCATTAACAATATATTTATAAATGCATGGTAAAATAGTGCTTTGATATATTGTCATAAGTAAACTAAACTTAAAGTGTTATCAGAAATGTGTTCTTTATTTCATTATGTTGTTAAGTGTCATTGATTCCATTCTGACTCATAGTAATCCTACGTATAACAAAAACATTGCCTTTCTCTGTGACAGACACTTTGTGTAACCTCTGAGCCCATTGTTGCAGCCAATGTGTCACTCCTTCTGATCAAGGTGTTTTTCTTTTTCACTGATGCTCTACTTCTTCAAACATGACGTTCTTGAGGAACTGGTTTCTCTGGATGACTCGTGTAAAATATCGATTAGAAGCCTCCCACTCCTTGATGCTAAGGAGTTTTCTGGTTGTAATTTTTCCAACACAGTTATGATTATATTTTGCCACTACTTAGTCATTTCAATATTGCTTACAACAACATAATTCAGATGCATCAATTCTTCTTTAGTGTTCCTTATGCCATGGCTTGGGTAAGGATAATCCTACAGTTCACAAAGTAACATATATTATCTTTAACATTAAGAAAAAACATTTACAGTAGATTTGCCCAATACCATATGCCATTTGACTTATTAATTACTACTTCCTTGAACATTAACTTAGCTGGGAGAAGATTTGAAATCACATAGGTATTGTATTTGTGTTTTGCACCTTATTTCCAACTTAAGGGTCCTCATGCAAAGCAGATACATACTATCAAGTATAACAAAGTAAACATCCAGAAAAGACAAAAATAGATGACTGGGAACAATTAACAATAAGACACTTATGTGCATCAAAAATCCGACAAACACTATAAAGGGCACCCACAACTGCAATAAAATCTTTAGCAACAACAAAACAGACAAGGGGTAAGCTCTAAGATCTTTAGAATGTTATAAACCCTTAACAGGTAAGAAAATAGCAACACAAACCATTTACCATACATACTCGAGTATAAGCTGACCCGAATATCAGTTGAGGCACCTAATTTTAGCACAAAAATGCATTACAATGTACTGAAAATCTGTTTATACATGAGTATATATGGTGATAATCCAGTTAAAAAGTAGGTAAAAGACATAAACAGAAATTTCACCACAAATGACATTCAGATGTCTAACAAACAGGTGAAAAAATGCTCATCATCATTCGGCATCCTTGGAATGAGATAGGATAAGAAAAATTCTTACAATAATAGTCACAGCCCAACTTTTTTTAAAAAATAGAAAACAACAAATGCTGGAGTGGGTGCAGAGAGATTAGAACTTTCAGACATTGATGGTGAACCTGAATATGTGTACAAACTTTCTTGAAATCAAGGTGACACTGCTTAAAAAGATTGGAATTGGAAATCTCATATAATCCATCAATCTTTCTGTAGGATATATATCTTAAGGAAATAGGAGACATGACAAGAAGAGATGTGTGGACTCACATTTTCACAGCAGTGCTATTTATTCTAGCAAGAATTTGAAATAATCCGGTAGCCCATCAGTATAGGAATGGCTAACGAGACATTGATACTTATTTTATATACAATGAAATGCAATGCACCTTTTATAAACACTGGTGAAACTACAAAGCACCTCACAACAGACCTAGGTCTGGAGGTACTTTGTGTTAATGAATCACAGAAATTCAAACACACTATGCACCCATTGCTATAAGGAAAACTCTAAGACAAAGACAGAGAGCTGATCTCAGGCCATGTATTCATTTAATCTGATGCCCCCAATAAAGTGTCTGTCTAATGCTTATGATGCATTTATCATCCCCTATTTGTACATGTTAAAAAGCAATCCTTCAGAAGAGATCTCACATGAGCTGAGTACAGTTTTAAAAGGGTGAGGGACGGGGCCAAATAGTTCCTGCCATATCACATTGTCCCATGGCCACCGCAAATTAATAAACACTCTTCTAGTGGTGATCAGGGAATTTGGATGGAAATTCATGACCAGGAGAGGGGATGGGTATGTCTGTGTATGAGAAAGTGATTGCATTTCTGTTGTGGCTAAAGTGAAGGGCAGCTGCTTTCGGGGGAAATACTCAACATTACTTACATAGATTCCAAATGGGAGAATCCACCTAGTATTATTCCACATTTTACTGAGTTTCTTTTCAGTTCTTGGTGATGCAGGTTGCTTGCTACAGGCTACCAGGATTTTAGATTAGTCTCTCTGAAGTGCAGATCATTCATCATAAACTACATCAAAATGTTTGGAAATGTCATTAAGAGAACTGGGCTTTACCTGCAACACACCTGTCACAGATTAAAGGAACTGAAATACTCCTTTGGACCGAAAGCTGAAACTACTCAGTGTAAGAAGAAGTAGGGAACTGCTTTGCAAGGGTTGTGGATTTAGACTCTGGTTCAAATTTCTTGTTGTTTTGAGTGTGCCCAAATATTGGTAACGTAAGACTGGCATGTATTTTCTATTTTCATGCTCTCTTTGCTTTTTTGTGATGTCTCTTAGCCCTGTCTTTGTGAATCTGCATGATTGAAATTTTGCCTTGTAGCTAACAAAAATCCTTTTATTCAACAGTGTTGTTACTTAAGTTTTAACCTGTTTAAGTGAACATCTCATATACTTTAGTCTATAAAGATTATATATAATCACCCTTTCTTAATAGTACTTTCAAAATCTATACCTTTGACTAGATTTATGACAATTGTATTATAATTGCCACGTGTCTCATGGTAGTTGCTTAATATTTTTCTCAACAAGCTAATATTGCTATCTATAAAGTAAACCAGGGATAAATAAACTTTAGATATAGGGATGGATTTAGGGCTTACACTAAATCATAAACTCTAACCAAAGAAGATACTTCTTCTGATATGATCCTGCTCAAAACTTGCCTTTATGAAAGGATCTCTGATATGAAAAATGAATGCTACATAAAGAGTGGAAAAGAAATCAGAAGATGCCTGGCTCTCAGACAGATTCATATCTGAAGTCTGAGAGACTCATCTTAAAACAAGCAATTAAGTCTACATGGAAGCAGCACATCAGCCTATATGATCCAAGAGTTGTAAATAAAAAAAAAATCAAAGATCAGAAGAAGGAATTATTAGTATTTAATTAGGAAAACATAGTTTGCAGAAAGCCATGGTGGATATTGAAAGCCCAAAATCCACTTGTAGTATTCCCAGACTGGTTAAGACTTCTTCACCACATTGGATTATAAGAGACACAATTGGGTTAACATTTTACATTATCACTTGTTTGTCCTCTGGACGCATTTAAAATTTGTCCTAGTTTCTATTATTTTCTTCTTTCTTTTGGATTAAGGTTTTCTGTTTTATTTTGTCATCTTTGGTGGGGGCGTTGGTATGATTTTTTTATATGTCAAATCAAGGCAAGAGCGAGTAAGCAGATCAATAGTTCCTTAGAGTTAAGGTAGGGAGTTTGGTGGGAAATGGGGAGCTAATTTGAATTATGTGCCATCAAAACTGATTTAAAAGTCTAAATAAAACTATATATTTAGTACATCTAAATTGGCCTGACAGCAGCACAGATTTCTTTGCATTTTTTTTTTTTGGCATCACTGCTCGCCGGTGATGGGAGTAGGAGGCCCAGCCCCACTGCTGGAATTGAAGCTCCATCCCAGTGGGCCGCAGTCCCATGCACAACCACTATACCACCGGGGCTCAGGCCCAGATTTCTTTGAATTTTAAAAGTACATCTGTAGCCTATAATTTTCCCACTCTACAGTATTGCATATGGTTGCCCATTTGTAAGCTTAATAGAACCGTGACTACATAGTAACCAACAATAGTAACTGTGGTGTCAAATACTTACAAATACACTTTTAAGTTTGGTGTTTGTGTTTTAATATTTTCTTGTGAATAGGGTGAAGTTTTAAAGAGATTACTTTTCCATTCAACAACTCCTATACATTTTATTTCATGTCATTGACTATAATCACAATAAGTAACATAATTTATCCTACCTAAGTATGTCTTGCTTCTGTTCTTCCTTGTATCCTAACCCTCTGAGCTTTATTCTTAAGTAAATGTTTCTCTTTGAATTATGATGGCTGTTTATCTTTAATTTTTATCTATCTACTTGAGCACATATTCTAGTAGATAGGAGTTTGCCACCAAAAAGGGATTGGAAAAATGAGATTGTTACTATTAATGTAGAACTCCAAATTGGAGGACAGACAAAACTTTAGAAAATCCCATAATAATTTTAAAAACATTTTATGAAAATATTAATATTATTACTTGGTGTCATTTGTAACTCAGAATTATACAAACTCCATGGCCCATTTTTTGATGACACTTATTTTTGCATATCTAAATTCTTATTCAAATAATGTCAAATTAACTGTGATGAGCTACTTTGGTGATTATCTAAGGATATGGCAGTGAAAGAATTTTTAATCAGTACACTGACATTTGAAATGAAAAAAAATTAAGATTGGAGACCTAAAAGTCATTTTCAAAAGGTACGCATTTTCTGATGGGACACATTTATCCAGTTTGTATAGTATGTACAATAAAAATAAATTTAATTTCCTTTAAAAGTATCATGATGACTCATAAACTGCTTAAAAATATTTTCCAGCCATCACTATACATTCCTACAAAGGCATGATAGTATTGAAATGATGCGTTTTTGTGTGTACAGATAAAAGTAATTGAATACATTTCCATTACACTAATCTCCAGTTCATAACACTGGGGCTGGCAGCAACTGCACACTCAGAGGTTGGTTAGCAAGATTTCACTGTGCCGTTTCTCAAGGTTAGGATGTGAGCTTGCTCTTGTCCTCACTAAATTTTCTGTCTCACCCAACTAACTTTAATTGCTAGGAAGACTGAATCAATGATTCTGGGTCTGATTAATGCTTACTATAAATTCCTGTCACCAAATCAATTCTTTTTGAATTTCACCTGAATTCTCAGCTGTAGCTTTATGTTGAGGGCTGGAAGACAGAGAATACTAGAGTTTTCAAATTTCCACAAGAATTTAAATTATTCACTACTACTCTGGCAGTTCAATTGGGTAGGTGACCTCCCCCCATCAATACCTAAAAGAGTTTTCATTTATGTAAACAAATAGAGGTAGATAGAGATTTACATCTGTTTTTTGCCATGGAATCGGAGTTGATTGTGACCTTATATAAAACAGACAGCACATTGATTGGTCATGCCTCATCCTCACAATTGTTTTTGATATTTAAGCCCATTGCCACAGCCACTTTACTAAATCATCTTGTTCAGAGTCTCTTTCTCTCTCTTTGGCTATCCCTCTACTGTACCAAGGATGAGGTCCTTTGCCAGGGAGTCATTTCTCCTGAAAACATGCTCAAAGAATATGAGACAACCAAGGCTTCCTTGCTCCTAAGAGCACTTTGACTCCCTCATTCCAAGATAGGTTTGTTTGGTTTTTTTTCTTTTTAAAATCATTTTATTAGGGGTTCTTAAAACAATTCAGACATCAGTTGTATCAAGCATATTTGTACATATGGTGCCATTATTATTTTATAAACATTTATGTTGTATTTGATCCTTTGGTATTGGCTCCTCTTCCCCTCCCCTCCCACCATTGTAACCTCTTGGTAAATTGTAAATTATTATTATCTTTTAATCATTTCATTGGTGGCTCATACATAGTATCTCACAATGTATAAATACATGTGTTGTGCCACGCTTCTTCGTATGCCTGCTGCTGTCATCATTCTCTGCACCTCCATCATTCTACCCGAGCCCCTGACATCAGCTTCCCATCCCTTTCCCTCCGTCCTTGCTCCCCACCCCCCACCAATCCTCAATACTCAATAAATTATTATTGTTTTGTCATGACTTACACTGCCCGATGTCTCCTCCTGCCCTCTCCACCAATGTCTGTCCCCTCAGTCGGAGATTATGTGTAGATCCCCAAAGTTGGCTTCCCCTCTCTCCCCCACTTTTCCTCCACCCATGCAGTAGCTCCACTCCTATTACTGGCTCCAAGCGGTTCATCTGTCTTGGGTTCCCTGTATTTCCTTTTCCCATATCCACAAGTGTAACTCCTCCAGGTTTTCTTTTTGATGGTACATGGTGCTTTCAAAACTCTTCACCAGCATCATACTTCCAATGTATTGATTTCTCTCTGTGATCTTCCTCATTCAACGTCCACCTTTCACATGCATACGAGGTGATGGAAAGTTCCCTGGTGTGTATCAGGTGCACCTTAGCACATCCTTGCTTTTCCCCACATGCAAGAAGTCTTGTGCAACAGATTCCCTAATACAACAGTTACTTTAAGCTCGTGATTGCTGCTTCCATGAGCACTTATTTTACATCCCAGCAAGGTTAGATCCTTGGCAATTTGCAGTCTGCCCTCTGCTTCTCATGATGAGACTTAATGGTCTCCTTTGATGGAGGGTTTTTTTATTTCTTTGCATTCGATTGTAATCCAGATTGAAGCCTGCAGCACTTGATATTCATTAGTAAGGACATTAAGTCTTCTCTTTCATCAGCCAAAGTTGTGTCATCAGTATATCAAAAGTTGTTAAGCCTTCCTCTAATCCTGATATTATATTTTCCTTCATAAAATCTAGCTTCTCTGATTATTTATTCAGTCTATTCGGCTTGAATCAGATGGTGGGAGGATACAACCATGACACACACTCTTCTTGAGTTTAAAACATGTAATATTCCTTTGTTCTGTTTGCACAATTTACTTTTGATTTGTGTACAAATTCTGCACTAACACAATGTAGGTTCTGGAATTTCCATTACTTTCAAGGCAATCTATCATTTATTATGGCACACACAGTGTAAATATGCCTTCTATAATCAAGTAAACATTTTTATGGTATTTCCTTCTTTCAGCCAAGATCAATCTGCAGTCATTTTTGAAATACCATGCTCCATGTCCTCTTATAAACCAGCCTGAACACCTCCTAACTAAATCTCAGTGTGCTGCTGTAATCATCATTGAATGATCTTCAGAAAAATAATATATATGTGGGATACTAATGATATTGTTCCATAATTTGCATTTTTTAAATCAAATCACCTTTATACAGATCTTTTCCAGCCAGTTGTCCAGGTGTCTGTTTTCATTTTTCTTTTTTGGCAAATATGAGTGAGTCCTTCCAGTACTTCATCAACTTTTAGAAACATTTCAAAGTATTCCATCAATTGCTGGACACTTGTTTTGATTAATGCCTTCAATGCTTCCTTAGCTTCTTTCTTTTTTCTGGATCATATGCTAAATCATAACAACATACTGAAGTAGTTGAATATAAACTAGTTCTTTTTAGTACAGTGTCCATGCATTATTTCTATCTTTTTTATGCTTCCTGTATCATTCAATATTTCACTCATAGCCACTTTTGCAAATTTTTCTCATTTTGAATTATGCACCATCATCAAATGAAGGTTTTGAAGGCTTTAGGCTTGACTCCTGCCCAGTCATTGTGGTTAGCTCTCCTTTGGAAGACAGTTCTTCCTCAGTCATTTTGCGAGTACCTTCAAGCTGAAGGGCTCAAATTCTGGCACAATCTCCGATAATGTTCTGCTCCTGTCCCTGAGGTTGTCAGCATCTGAAAACGCTTGGATGTTGCCTTAAAATGTTCAATGGGGTAATTCTTCTGAAATGAATCTCTGCGGAAACCTGTTTGCTTTGCATACATCTACTGCTATCTGAAAACACTGGTGAAATAGCAACACACAAACCACCACAGCATGACAAACTGACAGCTTGACATACATGCATACATTAATGCAGAAATATAATTTTAAGGGCTGAACCCCGGTGGCGTAGTGGTTGTGCATGGGACTGCGGCCCACTGGGACGGAGGTTCAATTCCAGCAGTGGGGCTGGGCCTCCTACTCCCACCACTGGAGAGCAGTGATGCCCCCGCCCAAAAAGAAAAAAGAAATATAATTTTAATTCCCTTTCAGGATTTCAAAGTACTAACCTAAAATCATCAATAGGCATTACACCCATTTGTTAAGAATGATACAATCATAGCAGATTTAGAATTTTCAGCTATTCAATGTCAAAAAGTTGGATTGTCCTTGAGAGATGGAATATGTAAATGTGCAAACATCAGATCATGTGTGAAAGGAGAACTATGACCCTTAAGCTTCTCTAAGAATCAGCAAGCAGAGTGAAAGCACAACTCTCAAAGTTAGCAAACCATATCCCCCAGAAGTTTCCCAACAGCTACAAGTTTCCTCATTCCTTCCTCCCCCCACATCACTCCTGCAACCAGGAAACGTCAATACATACCCCACACCAATCCCATAAGCAGCCTTACCTCTAGTTAGATTACTCCAATCTTCTGTCTGTTCTTCCAATCAGAGTATACCTGATCTTTCCTGTATTTTCACTATAAAGCTTCCTAGCCTTCTGTATGCTTATGAGCCTTTACCAAATGCCGTGATAATAAATGGACTCCCTTGTCAAGACAAACTCTGAGGGAAAAAAAAGAACAAAACATTTTTTGTCTATCTATTATTATTAAACAATGAACAAAATATTTTGCATCTATTTATTTATTCATTGGTCATATTTCCACCCCACCCCCCACATCCCTGATACAGTTTCATGCTTCCCATGTCTCAGAGAAGACTGAAAATTAAAGATCAGTGACTGGCTAGTGCTTTTAAGAGGTGAGGATTAGAGAAAGCTTTATTTTCCCACTAACTTCCCATAGCTTATTGTTTTAGTGCTTCCCACAACCACACACCAATGTCATCAGTCTGTTTGACTTATGTGATGGCTTACTTGTGGCTTTAATGCTGTAAGTGGATGTCACAAGAGACTCTGACAGTTTCTCTTAAAGATAAAATGGAGGAAATGATGAAGTAAAAGCCTGAGTAGAAATTTCCCAAGCTAACTCCAATGACCAAATAAATCACTACAATGAAAAGTACAAAGAAATTGAATTAGAAAATTTAGAAGGAAGAACATTCTCAGTGGATCTCAAGCAGAAAGAACTGAAATTCAAGCCTTGAGTTGCATTGTTGCAGAACTCTATGAGAAAGATGTAGGAAACATTAGAAGGAGACAGGAGGAATAAATACACAGTAGCACAAAACCTCAAAGAACTGGTAAATATTCAACCATTTGCAAGAGGCAATGTGTGATCACGAACCAATGACATTGAAATAAATGCAAGTATCATGAGGGTGTTAGAAAAAGTCAACTGTATACATTGACAGAATACCAATTGTCTGATGAAGCACTCACTTAATGCCAGTCAATTATGACTTACTATGATCCAATAGGACAGTGCAGATTTACCTCTGTGGGTTTCTGAGACTGCAAATATTTATGGAAGTAAGCAGCCTCATCTTTTTCTCTTTTGATCAGATGATGGCTTCAAACTACTGATTTGTAGTAAGCATTCTAGTATATACAAGGGACATTTTTTAAAAAAGGAAGACTCTCAATCAATTAGATCAGCACAGTGGCTGAAACAATATTCTAAAACATAACAATTGTTAAAATTATGTAGGTCTGGACAGTGTCTAATTCCATTGTGAATAGGGTTGATTCAGAACCAACTTGATATCCAACAATGAAAACAACACTGGCACACTGCTATTAATTTTGAAGGTAGTAATTTGTTGTCATCAAATAACTTTAAGTGATTTAGCAATTGATTTGATATACATTGCAAGAATCATAGTTTTCTCCTGTCAAATCTGATCCATACAATATGTAAGTTTATGAAAAAGGGGAATTTTAAGAAGAGAGAATTTTTCATGAACTTTTCAATACTCCCTCACCGATGAAGAGTACCATACTATCTGATTTGGAGCAGAATTGATTTTGAAAAATCCCTAAATGTGATGGTGTTGAATAGTGAGTACTTACATTGTGATCTCATTTTCCAGAGATTCAAGGACAAGAATAAAATGAGTGTGTAAATGTATCTTTCTCTAAATTTTCTCAGGAATCTAAGTTTTATGTTACTATCTCTTTGGTTTTTAAATAGTAGATCCACTAAAAGAGAAACTCAGTTTAATTAAGATAACTCTTCTGCTTAAACTTTCACCTTTATGTCCTCAATCCTCAGCTGCCAGACTGTAGCTGAATATTAAACTAAGGTTGCCATTGGGCCTCCACTCAAGTACTCCCTCAATGCAAGAACATTTTGCTCTATAAAACTGGCAATCCATGATGCTCACCTTCCCAGCATGATCACCAAAGACAAAATGGAAGCAAATGTGGTAAAGAAAGTTGA
The DNA here is from genome assembly GCA_004026705.1 of Nesogale talazaci. NCBI lineage: Eukaryota > Metazoa > Chordata > Mammalia > Afrosoricida > Tenrecidae > Nesogale > Nesogale talazaci. The sequence continues at coordinate 40,958 of PVJH01008127.1, read as the reverse complement.
GGGTGCAAGGCTATCAGAAGATGTAGTGTCTGGGGTCTTAAAAGCTTGAAGATAAACAAATGCCCTTCTAGCTCAGAAGCAACAAGGCTCACATCAAAGAAGTACACGAGTCTGTGTGATCATAAGGTGAATGAGGATCAGGTATCAGATATCAAAGAATAAAAATCATGTCATTGTGAATGAGGGGGAGTGTGGAATAGGAACCCAAAGCTCATCTGTAGGTAATTGGTTATCCCTTTACAGAAGGGTCATGGGGAGGAGATGAGTCAGTCAACGTGCAGTGTAGCAATGATGAAACATACAACTTCCCTCTAGTTCTTAAATCCCTTCTCCTCTCCGCCTCACTATCATGCATGATGCTAATTCTACCTTACAAATTTAGCTAAACCAGATGATGTGTACTGGTACACATAGGAACTGGAAACACATGGAATCCAGGATAGCCCCCAATCAAATGATTAAAGAAAAAGAAAAAAAATCTGCAACAATTTAATATTATGGCAATTGTACTTGGCAAAAAGAAATATAAAAAAAGACATCAAAAACTAGCTAGCATTGTGTTGCTCAAACGTTAGCATGCATACTGATCCATGCAGGCATTTTGTGAAGATTCTGAATCAGCCCATCATTTATAGAGCCAAAGAATCTGTATTCCTTACCAGCTTCCTGGTGAACCCAATTCTGCAGATCACAATTTGAGTAGCAGGGGCCTGTAGACATTCATTTTGAGGTGGGAATTTGCATTCAATTATGTTTGGTGCTGATAAAATATATTGCTCTCAAAGGGCAAAGCGAAAATTCTAGTCTCATTTTCTTCCATATTTGTGAAGACTTTCTGTACACATAAGATTGACTGTAAAAATTAGAGCAAATTTATTATTATAAATTGCTTGTCTCAGGAATTGACATCTACAAGATATGATTGAGAGCATCTCCAACCTGCATAGTCCTGTCGCTCCATACATTATGCTGCTTGCCCATTGAATCCACATGAGTAGATCATGTCCAAATATGTTAAAATATATATCTCATATGTAATCCATAATTGGCCTCTTCTTTCCCTCAGAATAATCAGTTTATTTTGGATCCTTCTTCATCAAGAAATATTTTACTATGTCAAGCAGCAAGTGATTATTGGTCATAACCAGATTTGGTTCTTGGAAGGAAATTTCAGAAATTCTGAACATATTTCAGAATAAACTCTCTTCTCTCTCATATATCCCTTAGTCTCTTTGTCCAAAGGAAAATAATGTAAAAATTAATCCCAAACCAAAATGAAACATAAAAAATGAATACATTGCCAGTGAGTAATTTCCTACTCATACATAGAGTGAGGAAAAGCTACTCCTTAGTATTTCTAAGGAGAAATTTTAAAATGAAGATATAGGATCATCTTTCTCCCATGGAACACACAGAGGATTGAACTGAAGCCCTTGCTGTTCCCAGACCAGGGCTTACTCTTCAGCAGAACCCAGGCCCCTAGGGGACCTCCTCACTCATTTACTTCCTCCTCCTCCAACTAACACCCAATCATAGTGAAAGAGATGCCATAGCTTTAAACAATGTTCATTGCAAACCAATCATTATATATATATATATATTATATACACACATATATAAGGAACTCCAGTGGTATAGTGGTTACATAATGAATTGCTAACCAAAAGGTCAGTCTATTGAACCAACCAGCCACTCTGTGAGAGAACGATGTGGCAGACTGCATCTGTAAAGAAGTATACTACTGGGGACTTCATAGAACATATATCCTGGGATGATAGAAGGTTGACATGAGTTGAAATCAACACAAAGACAATGGGTTTATATCCCTGAGACTTTCCATTCCCATAGAGATTTACAGTCTCAGAAACCCACAGAGATAGTTCTACGGTGTCCTATGCAGACACTATGAGTAAGTATTATCTTGATAGAAGTGAGTTTGGTTTGATTGGTTTGCCTAGGTAGAATACTGGTTGCAAGTTGGACTGCTAACACGTGTTAGCAGTATAAAACCACTAACAGCTCTGCAAGAGAAAGTGGAGGCTATCAACTCCTGCGAAGAGAAGTCCACAAAGGCAGTTCTACCCTCTCTTATAGATAGGGTCAATATTAGCTAGAACTAACGCTATGTCAGTTATATATATATTTTAATTCCTAGCTGCAAACTGTGTTCCTCATAAATAATCATGATAATGGAATTTTAAAATGTAGCAAATAGTATGCGGGTTTATTTATTTATCTGGCAGACTATAACTAAGAAAGATCAGTGATTAGGCAGATGGCTAGCAATACAAAGAGCCTGTTTCCAGCATCCACAACAAGACATGCGGTTTAGTCTAGCAGAGAGGGCACACACTGACTGAAAAATTAAATGAGTGTGAAGAGAGACCAAGAAGAATATAGTGACAAGTTTTCTGCCAAAAAAAAAAATGATTCTAGGGCTGAGCCCCGGTGTTATAGTGGTTAAGTGTGGAACTGTGGCCCATTGATTTGGCGGTTCAAATCGAGCGGCAGCTCTCTGGGAGCAAGGCTGGGCAGCTCCCATGATCACCAGAGGGCAGTGATGCCCCTACCCCCCAAATGATTCTACAACAGCAGTAGCTTTTTAGCTCACTACCAAGTTTTGCCTTCAGTTTCTGATGCGTACAATGGCCTTTCCCATTGCATGTAGCTAGGACCTTGCATATGGGATCAACTAATTGGCAGCAGATGCCTAGAATCGAGATTTCCAAACCGGAGTAAACAGCACCTCCAGACCAGATGATCAGGTTCACTGGCTCTTCAAAGGAAGAAACAAAACAAAAGAAACAAAACAAAAATTGTATTCTCATCAACCGCTTCGTTTTCCCTAATAGTTTAGTGCAAATATTTAATTTTGCTACGTTATTGCTTCGTTTTACTCAAAGTCATTCTGTCAGTGTTCATGTTCCAGGATAGCAGGATGAGTTTGACTAAAATAAAATTCTTGAGTTGTAGAACACGGCATACCAGAAAATTAATCCTTGTGTGATAATTAATTTATTGTAAAACTTTTGAAAGTATGAGTGCATATTAACTTATAACATGTGATCCCAAATAAGCACAGCAATTCAGACTCTCTTGGTTAGACTAGTATGATGGGGAAAAAGAAGGTAGGACAGATGTTTAAGGTTAAAGGGGTCTTGAGATTTGTCGGGACTCAGCATGGTGAAAGGGTTATTATGCTTTTGGGTGGAAGAGGCGTGAAACTCAGCATTTCCAGGAATTGTACAAATACAATTTTTGAAATGGTTAATAAAAAATGTTTAATGAAATGATGGCAGGTTTTTATTCAAGAATGCTCTCATAAAACCCAACAGGAAAGTTCATCCTAAAATTGGCAGAAGGATATTGCCTTCACCAAATAAACTGCCAACCTTCATATTACTCATATACAACCCTCATATCACTGGGTGATGGGCGGGAAGAATGTACACATTTTTATTGATTTTAGAAATTGTGTTGCCTTCCAGATCATTCGACATTTAGTGATAAGTTATACCTGTCAGCTCTCTGCGATATATTGTGAGTACCTGTGTGCTTTTGTTTGCTCAGATTGAAATCCAACAGATAGTTGAAGAGTCCTCATTCTTATGACTTGGCCTCTTCATTACCATGATCTGCCTTCTGGTTTTGATTTTTGCAAATTTCTCAATGTAGAGATACTTTATTGTGATTTTCCATGGGCCCCTGTTAGGGATCTCAGTTTTCCGTGTTCTAAAAGAGGGCACTATTTCTCAGCTAGCACAATTTACCCATGAATGGAAGCACAAAGTAGCAAGCGACAGCAAAAAAAAAAAAAAAAAAGGTCATTTAAAAAGAAACACAAGTAGCGCGGGCAGTAAAGTATAATAATTAGGAAAAGGGTATGTAATCCCTGATTACTTCTTGTGATCTCAATCTGTGTGCGAAGGGGAGCTTTGTCAACCATCATTCCAACCTTACTCTCTAAGCCACTAGGCTAAGACAACCCAAGCAGTCCTTTTTTTGGCAACCATAGATGTGTGTTCTGCCGGCATTCTGTAATGCAAAGACAATAGGAGGCAAAAGTGAGATCCTCTATAAGCCCCTGTAGACCCATCTCTGTTTGTTTTTCATTGCTCATGGATTAATTTCAGTATCTGGGCATGCCAACACATGCTTCTTTTACTGGTTGTTCTAATGCACTGAAAACTTTATATATCCCCAGAAAGCTTTTGCCATGCTGCTTTCTCACTTTTATTTTAAAGTTTACAATTTGAAAAAGAGGAAGCCACGCCAAAAGCAGCAGTATACTTTCTTAGGGAATGTGAGCAGACATCATGATGACTGATATAGAGATGTTCCTAGATGTCACTGCTCTGACATGCATTATGGGTCCATGCAGAGAGGGCTGTGCCAGCATTTTCACTAAGTAAATAATCTTCTTTCTGCTGAGCAGCTAACACCAACATAAACTATTCCCAGTGACTGAAGCAGCTACTATAATCAATGGGGGAAAAAAGACAGGTTTTATTTATTTCTTTAAGTTCAGGAAGAACAGTGCATGGGGAAACACCAACACACAACTAAGCTGAAAACACTATTTCCTTGTGTTACAATGTTATTAGCATTCAGGATAAGTTAATTAATGTTTAGGGACTATGAATTGTTTCAAGTACAATCCTTAAAGATTACAGGTATAATATATACCTGTATCTACTCTCTCAAGTAGGTCAATCATAAATGAATGAATGAATCAATCTGGAAAGGTTTTCACACAGGATATCCTTTGAAGAAAACAGAAGATAAGTTATTTCATTCATACTTTATTATTAACAGTCATCTCTTTGACAGAAAGGTCTTAATGCACATCTTCTTTGATAAGGAATCATATGGAATTTTAAAATTATCTCTGTGTTATTTTGGAATTTTGTCAAGTATTCTGAATGCCCTAGCAGAATATTTTATATATTTCCATCATAAAGAGCATTGATTAAAATACACTACAGTTATTATTCTATACACACATTACTGCTAAACCAGGATAAAATTTTAGTCTGGCTACTAACGACTAACCATCATTGCAGTAGTCAATGCTATGTGAACATATTGGAATTCTGATTAAAAGAAATTTATTGCTGGATTTCTGTATCCTAAGTACAGTTAGCTGACTTTACACATATTGTCTTATTAAATTAAATTTTATTCCTAAGAAACCTAAACATTAGTTTCATTTTTTCCCTAAGAAACCTAGGTTTCACTCCTCTGCCAGTGTGTCAGACTGTGGTAGTTGCTTGTTGTTGTGATGATGAATCGATGCCAGTGGTCTTTAAAAACAGACCAGAGTAATCCATGGAGAGTCATCCAGGGTGAGTTGGTCTCTGCATAGTTTCCAAGGAATTGACAAGGGAGAAGAAGCAGTCTGCTCACATCTGAGGTATTAGTCATTGAAAACTTTATCAATAGCAGTGGAGCTGTCTGATCAAGTGTCATCAGAAGAGATTCAGAGCTTGAAGGACACTTGAAATATGAATGGAGAAGCACTGTCTTCTCAAAGTAAAATATACGTGGATGGAAGATTAATAGTATCTACTAGAACAAGGGCTGAAACCTACTAGAGTCAACTATCAATTGCTCATATGTAAGCTTGGGTAGAAACTGAAATGAATTTTAAAAGTCCAAGAAACCAAACATGATCCGGAGCATATCTCAACCGAATGTACAGACCATCTAAGAAAACAGATTAGACTCATGCACACCAATGAATGAACACTAGAGAAGTTGTGGAATGACATCCAAGAACACAATGGATGAAGGGAGCAACAGGTCGTGGAAGAAGGAAAGAAAGAAAAGACCAATGTGGATGTCAGAAGAAACTCAGACACTTGCTCTTGAATGTAGCGAATTTAAAATGAATGGACAAAATTATTTTAAAAAAGAGACCTGAGTGTACGTTTTCAAAAGGAAGGTCTAGAAGACAAAGCAAATGATTGTAATGAAATTATCAAAGATCTGCAATTATTATAAGCCAAAAGGAAGAATATATTTAATATATGCTTAACAGGAAGAAGTAGAGCAAGAAAATTAAATTTTGTAGTTGAAATATTGAAACAATTATGGAAAAATATTGAATGGTGCAGAAAGCATCAAAAGAAGATGAAAGGATTAAAGAGTGACTGACTCATGCAAATGGGTCAACATTCAACCATTTCAAGAGGTAGCATATTTGTGAGAACTGATGATATTGAAAAGAAATACAATCTTTAATGACAGCATTAGCATAAAACAAGGCTGGAACTGGTACTGGGGCCTACGCAGAAAGAGGATGTTTCAGACTGATGATCATAAATGTGCAAATGTGGTCTGCATACAATTGATATCTGTATTGAGCATGATAGGAGATGTATGATCTCTCAATAAAATGATTTTTTTAAAAGAAGAACTATAAAGAATAAACAAGAAAACAAACAGACAAAAATGAACAGGGCTACAGGTTCATCTGCTCTAATACTAATACATGACTCAAACACTTTGCATTAAACTGGATTGAGTTTGAATACAAAAATAGTAGTATAAAATCCTGCGATGAATCTCTTTGGATGATCATTGCTATGGGACAAAAAGATAAATAAAACACTTAATGAAATACTAGATTCATTTGTAGGTATTTCTGCATGTAAAATGGATCCTTGGTGGCACTACTGGACAGGCTTTTGACTGATTGCCACATATTGGTTGTTCCAACCAACCCAAGTGAGAAAGTAGAGACTACATGCTTCCATAAAAATGGATAGTCATGGAAACATCTCATAGAGTGACAAAGAGTCACAGTTGACTTGATGGCAGTATGTTTATTATGCATTTGAAATTTGGAGAATAATAAGGGAAAACCAAAGATGAATGGATGCATTTGGATTATGGTCTTGGTGGAAAATGTTGGAAGAACAAACAAATCTGCCTTGGGAAAAGCACATTCAGAATGTTCCCGAGAAGAACATTCAGACTTTTTCTCCCATCCTTCGACAGCTTATCGGCAGAGATTGATTCTTGGAAAGGATCACCTTTTTGGCAAATTCAAGGGTGTGTCAGAATGAGGAGGAACCTCCAATGGATGGACTGAGTGTCTCCAATAGTAAGCTCACATTTAATAACAACTGTGAGGTTGGTGCAGGACCAGGCCGTTTTTCATTCCATTTTAGACAGGTTCACTATAAGTTAAAAAGATGGATTTAGTGACAGCAAACAGCAGCAAAAACAAGGTTCTTAAAAACCGCTACTTACACATGTATAGTGTTTTATGTTCACTCCCTTTGGTAGGGGTGTAGGTCAGGTCTTAGACTACTGGCTACAAGAATGGTGATTCAATCCCAGCATTCAATGTGTGGCATCTGAGGATGTCCTTTCCCATATATTTACAGTCTCAGAAACCCTACATGAAGTCACTATGAATCAGATTTGACATGACCGCAAGTCATATTTGGGCTCCCTATAACAATATAACATAGTCCTGTTGAATTAAGATTTGGTCAGCTTAACTACAGGCTAGGAGTTCAAAACCACAAACTGCCTCAAAGGACAAGGTTGAGGCTTTCTTCTCCTGTAAAGAATTTCATTTTCGGAAACACACAGGGACAATTCTACTGTCTCCAATAAGGCTGTTATGAGTAGGAATTAACACGATGACACTGAATATTTTCACATGAAGTTAAGGGGCCCTAGTGGCACTGTGGGATGAGCACTAATCTGCTAATCTGGTCATTCAAACTCGCCATCTGCTGCACAGGAGAAAGATAAGGTTTCTACTCCCATAAAGATGTAGACTCTTAGAAAGCCAGAGCAGTTTAGTCTGTCCTATATAGATAATTTGAGTCAGAATTGAGTCAATTGTACTATGTTGCCTTGTGCATTGTTTTGACATTGGTAGCTATGACACCAGTGTTTCAGATACCAGCATGGTTATTCATGAGGACATGAAGAATGTAAAGCATCTTTAAAGAGACAGGACATGCGGTAAAAATGACTGAATTCAATGTCAGAAGTGACAGTCGTCTTTTTGAAGGAACTAGCACACGGAAGAAAATGGTAAAGCTAAAGAATAGATTTCAAAAGATGGCTCTAGAAGACAAAGCATACTATTAAAATAAAGTGTGCAGAGGTCAAGTTAGAAAATCAAAGCTGAAAGACAACATAAAATTCCCTCGTTCAAGTTACAATATTGAGGCAAAATATTGAATGATTTAATAGCTATCAAAAAAGAAGAAATATATGTAATCACTCCCCCAAAATGGTTTGGTCAACAATCAATAATTCCAGGAGGCAGCATAATGTCAGGGACTGATGGTATTGAGGAGAGAAATCTTAAGTGCTCTGAACTCATTGGTAAAAAACAATGCTGTGCACAAATGAAGGAATGCTAACTGAGATGTTTTAACAAATGAATGCTCATTCATCATGCCAAGAAGTTTGAAAGACATCTGCCTAAGCATCTGACTATCTGAAATCTATATACACACCCAGTCTACAGAAAGGTTACATAACAGAATCTGGATATTATCAAATAATAGCATTAATATCACCTGCAAGTTGTCCACCTTCCTGATATGATTGCTGACAACAATTGTGTGCATAAGCAAGTGTGGTGAAGTAAGCTGATGGTCCCCAGCTATCAAAATATATAGGGTTTGGGGTCTTAAAGCTTGAAAGTAAGCAAGCAGCCATCTATCTCAGAAACAACAAAGCCCGCGTGGAAAAAGCACACCAGCATGTGTGACCTCAAAGTGTCGACGGGGTCGGGTATCAGCCATCAAAGAACTAAAAAATATATCCTTATAAATGAGGGGGAGTACAGATTGTAGACCCAAAGTCCTTCGATAGGAGAAGCAACATCCCCTTACAGAGGGGTTGCAGGGAAGAGACGAGCCAATCAAGGTACAGTGTAGCAACAATGAAATATGCAATCTTCCTCTAGTTCTTAAATGCCTCCTCCCACCCACTATCATGATTTCAATTCTACCTTACAAATCCAGCTAGACTAGGGGATGTACACTGGTATGGATAGGAGTTGGAAACTTGGGGGATTCAAGGCAGATGATCCCTTCAAAACCAGTGGTGAGGGTGGTGATATCAGGAGGGTGGAGGGAAGGTGTAGTAGAAGGCAGGAACCAATTGTGGGAATCTACATATAGCCTCCTTCCTGGGGTATGGACCACAGGGAAGTGGGTGAAGGGGCACATAGGACAATGTATGTTATGGCAAAATAATGGTAATATGTAAATTATTTACGGTTCATGGAAAGGGGTGTGGAGAGAGAGCTGATACAGAGGACCTAAGTGGAAGGAAGATGTTTCGAGTATGATGATGGCAAGAAATGTTGAAATGTGTACTGCATACAATTGATGTATTTATTGATCATGATAAGAGTTGTTTGAGCCCCCAATAAAATGATTTAAAAATATATCACCTGCAAGTAAAATTTTGCTGAATATTACTCAAAAATAGTTGCAGCTGTAGAGAAGTGGAAACTTCCAGAAATTCAAATTGTATCAGAAGAATATCACTGCCAATAACACATATCATAAATAATTTCATGTAGTTTTAATTGGCAACAGAAAGACAATTGATTGTGAGTTTTACAACAATTGTATAAAACTTTGCAAAGCGTAAAATTTCCACTATGCCATGTTAATGACTTAACTGGGCATAGGCCTACAGTCAGTTACTCAAGCAAAATAACGGGCTATTGTGTGGTGTAAAATAAGGAAAAACATACCTTATTTGGGGGGGGGGGTGGGAGGCATCACTGCTCTCTGGTGGTGGGAGTAGGAGGCCCAGCCCCACTGCTGAAATTGAACCTCCATCCCAGTGGGCCGCAGTCCTGCACACAACCACTACACCACCAGAGCTCAGCCCCAAACCTTATTTTATTATGAGAAAGTATCCTTTCACTGTATTTATAGCCAAGAAGCTTAACTATTTTAATATAGTGTGGTATCAAATTTGAGGACAACTTAATAGCTTGTGATATGCATATGACAAAATCTAACTTGTAGAAAGTGAGAAGATGTGATGCATAGCAAAAGTGAACCCAAATCCTCAAAACGGGGCTGATAATTATGAAAATTCAGAAAATATTGAAGTTTATAAGGATCTGTTAAACACCGATGCACAAGTGATGCAGCAGTCACGAAAATACACAATGTATTGCATTGAGTAATTTTGCTGAAAAGACCACATTTAAGTATTAAAAAGGAAAGATGTCTTTGAGAACTAAGGTACAGCTGAGCTAAGCCAAAATACAATCACTTAAAGTGCATGTCAAATCTGGACCATGAAAAAGGAAGGTCAAAGAATAATTAGGCCTTTGAATTATGGTATTAGCAAAGAATATCATATAAACAAAAACTGTCAAAAGTACCTATAAATTAGGTGGCTGGATAAATCCCCAGAGTTGTGAGCATTGTCTGAGTTCTGTGTGACCATGGCAATGAACTCATCAAATCCAGCACAGAAGTAGAGTATCATGGGAGGAATGGTTGGTGTAAACATAGGATAACGATGGATGAGGAATAACAGAGGTCAGATATGAGCCCCCTTCCATAATGGTTGCTGCACAGTAACATAACTGCTGAGTTAATACATTCAATAAATGAGCTCGACATCAAGATCATGCTTTTGAGGCAACTGAATAATTCATGACTAAAGCAAAGCTGAATAATTCATGACTAAAGCAAAACAGTAATGAATTTTTCTAATAATTTTCTAAAAGGCTAGTTCTGTGTAGTGAACAAAATTTACTCATCAGCAATTAGAGATTGAGTTTGTAACAATTAGAGATTGAGTTTGATATTTAAGCTAGAAGTTTAGACTAAACTTAAATTTACTTATAAATACAGAATCGCATTTTTGAAGAATGAACATCACCATTCAGAAGGATGTAAAATATAAAATTACGTTAATGTTTCTAGAAAAGTTCAAGAATTCCCCTCTTTGACTTCCCCATTCACCAGCCATATAAGCTCATTCGTGGACATGTATAGTGTCATTTTTCTGTTTGGGGTTTTATAAGAGTTTGTGTCTCACTCATAGTTGTAGAACTGATTTGAAATTTTTAGGATTTTAAGAATGCACTTTTGAGAATTTTTACTTTCAATTAGTGAATCTAAGACCTCGATTATACAAAAGTCCATATTATTTTATTACATATTTTATAGTAGGATCCAAAATAAGAAGGAAGCATATCAGCTTTTAAAATACCATCCTCTTTTACATCAAATGCATAAGTTTGAATGAAAACAAAGGCATCTTCATTTTTAATCCATGGCTTTCAGTTTGAGTACGCTTGACATTTTCTTTTAATGTGTTATTTTAAAGTAGTAAATTGTAGTCAATTATGCATAATACCTGATTAAAGTTTAAAGATGCTTTAAAAAGTTTGAAACAGAGTACTATATGTTTACTTTATATGTTTCTCATTAAGTAATACCCAAATACAAAAACTGATAAGCACTGTGAAAGAATTTTTGGTTAATATGTAACACATACACATATATATATACACACATATATGCTTATATTTAAATAATTATATTCATAAAAAGAGGTAGCATATCAATTCTTTAAAAATGAATACTATATAACTTAGACAAAAGAATAAAGAATACTCTCTACTGAAACCACAGTAGAAATTTAAGACATATAGTCACTGAGCTAGAAGGTGAAATGTATAATTTCAAAAATATCAAATAAGAACAACTATCTACAGAAAGAAAAGGAAAATAATGAAAAATCTGCCTCTTATCTTTTCATTTTTAAATATAAAAATCATTCATTAGCTTTACATATTGAGAAAATCATAACGTTTACTAAGAACAAAAATTAAAATAGAAATTAGGGATAATCAAACTCTTACCAAGATATCTAAAATGTACTTTTATTATATGCATTATGTTTACAAGAGATAATAATAATCCATGAAATTTCTTTGTAACACAAGACACGATAATACACAGAGTAGTTCAGTTGACTCTGACAGTTCTGGTAAATATCACAACCCCAGTCTGCCCAACTCCTATAAACATCTTGGTAAAAACAAAGTTGTATATACATAGATTTGATTACTTGCAGTGTAAAGTTATGTAATAAGAGAATCAAACATTTCTGGACCATAGTCCCTACCACCAATCTACTGCCATTGAATCGGTTCTGACCCATGGTGATCACATAGGACAGAATAAAACTGCCCCTTTGTATTTCCAGTAATGTAATTTTTAAAGGGAGCAAAAAGTTTCATCTTTCTCCATGGTGGGAGATTTAAACTGCTAACCTTTATGTGAGCAGTACAATATGTATTCCATCCCATTACCAGAACTCCCTTGGGTATAGTCCGAGAAGTAAGTTAGTTATGAACCTTTTCCATTGCCATTATGGTGACTGGAGATTTGGCAGTCTAAAACAAAAAAAGCTTACTAAAAACAAAAAAGTTATTTTATCTATCCCCAAAATGAGATTTCACTTACTCCTCAAGTGAAGTTTTTTTTTTTTTTTTAAGAAGCTGCTTTACAGATGATGTAGAGCAAGATGACCTGTCACATCTTGTAAAAACGCTTGTGGAATCTTAGACTGATATTTAGTGGAAGGGTGTTGATTTTCTGCCATAATTTCTTAGCTGAAAGTTTTTGATGTTGGTGTTGGTAGGTGTGTTGAGTCAAATTTAATTCATGGTAATCTCATGTGTGCAGAGTAGAGGTGTCCTACATGGTATTCAAGGCCGTCATTTTTTTCGAAGCTAATGACTAGATCTGATTTCCCAGGCATTTATAAGTGGGTTTGAACTATCAATCTCTAAGCCCAGTGGTTGCACTTAACTGTTGATACTGCTCAGTTAATCAAGTAAAGGTAGAGCAGAGGCTTCTGTATACTGCCTAGTGGTATGGGGGTGTGAGGGGTCACTTCTTTTTGGCATCTGGATTAATTTTCCTCCATAGAGATTGGACCAGAGTAGGCAAATTAGTGAAATTAAGTTGTCTGTTTCAGAATGAGTCTTTACCTTTATTCTCTTTTACCATATTCAGTCAAATCCATTTCCTAAATTACCATCCCAGTGCCTTTTAGCCCAATTTACTTTCCAAAAGAAAATCATAGTTTACACATTTTTATTCTCTAAAAGATTAAAAGTATACTTTTATATTCTATACTATAAAATATTCTCAGATGTAATAAAAGCATATCCTTTATACTGTTAAACAATTTAATGAATGCTGCTTTTTATAAAATATATGTAATTATCCTATGTGTTTTCTCATTGAAAGTATTTCTTCTGAAAGTGAGACATGATCAGTTTACCATTGTTCTTACAAGCTGCGTAGTTTTCAGTAATTATAAAGTAGACGGTTGCTAGGAGCCCTGAAATTGCAATATACTAAACACGTCCCAGTCTCACATCATCCTCACTATTGTTTTGCTTCAGGCTATTGTTGTCATGTTTAGGTTATTTTGTGGGGCCATGTTTTTAGTGAAGCTGTTGAGGATTTTCCTCTTTTCACTGATTTCTCAAACATAATATCCTTTTCAGAGGTTATCTCGGTTGATAATATGACCAAAGTCTACAAAACAAACGCTCAACCTCACCACCATCATCATTTCGAAGGAATATTCTGGTTTTACGTCTTCCAAGACAGATTTGTTTGCTCTTCTAGCAATACAGAGTGCTATCATTATTCTTCACCAACATCATAATGCGAATGCATCAGTTCTGATCCAGACTTCTGTTCATTGTCCAACTTTCACATACATATGAAGTGATTGAAAAAACCTTGGCTTGGGTCAGGCACACATTGGCCTCAGAGCAATGACTTTGCTCTTTACACATTAAAGAGGTCTTGCAGTCAGATTTTCCCATTTCACTTGGTCATAGAATTTCAATTGGTATTTTGTAAATCTCGAGATACATTCATTAAGATTTTCAATGTAGCTTACATTTCATGCAGTAACATCAGTGCTTCATTATATGCTACCTCCTGAAATGATTCAATGTGAACCATTTTGGATAGAGAGGCTTTGTGTATTCTGTCTACTGATGCTTTTCACATGATTCAATATTTTCCACATATACCAAAATCCAAAATACTGTCAAGTTGAGGCCAACTTCTAGGGACTCTGTAGAATTTCTTATGCTGAGAGGAGAGGATATACATTTTTAAAGATGTAGACAATGAAAAGACGTGCATTTGAACTGCTGACCTGTGGTTAGCACAACTTATCAGAGTCACTAGAGCTCTGTTAGTTTATATGTAGAATCGTTCATTGTTACCACCAGAGTCTTAAAAATTTATTTAGCTTTTTCAGCTTAAGGAATACAAAGTGTGTGCTTCTCTAACTCCAGGTCTGCACATTTCGTAATATAATTTTGAAATTCCCAACTCATCTTCCATTTGCTTTGCTACTCTACATTTAAGAGTAAATTTCAGAATTCCTTCTAACATCCACTTTGATGCTTTCCTTCTTTCTGGTCATTTAATTACCCATCACTTTTGTCATGTGTGATGTTCTGAACATTATCCTTCAAATTTTCTAATACTTGGATGTGGCTATTAAATTTTTCCAAGGTTGTTTTTGAAGTGGTCTCGAAATTCGGTGGGGATATATCAAGGTTATATATAACTTTTTTCCAACTTCAGTCTGCACTTGATTAGGTGATGATCTGATGTACAGTTGGTCCTAGGCCTTATTTTGACTCCATTGCCCATCTCTCTTTTCACAGACCTACTCAAGTTGATTCTGGTGCTTTGTTGTATATTAATTGAAGTCCAAGTATAGACTAACCATGTGCATTGCTGAAATGCATTTATAATGAATTCATTGTTAGATCCCATTATGTAATTGCCAGTTTTGTTTCTATCACCAAGACCATGGTTCAGAGCTGCCGATTCTTCCTCTTCATTTTGAACTTTTGCATATCAATCTTCAGCATCCTGTTTGAGTGCATATCAGTTTCCAACTGAAGAAGTTTCTAGGATTTTTCATTTTCTCAATTCTGATTTTAGTGGTTGGAGGTAATTTGAATAAAAGTCTCAAAGCTAGTCTTCCTAGGAAGAATATGGATATTATCCTGTCACAAACAGCATTATACTTAAAGATAGATCTTGAAATGTTCTCTTTGGTAATTAATGTGATGCCATTGCTTTTGAATTGATCTTTTCTGGCCCAGGATTGAATTTCCTGGCATTTCACATGATTACCTGTTTTAAGATAGTTAATAAAACTCTATTTTGGTTCATGGATGCCCACGATATTAGTCTATTTTGATGCCTCCCAATTTTCCTAGAGGAAACGTGGGTGAGATAGTGGGTTAAACTTTGAGCTGCTAACTGCAAAATTACTGGTTCAAAACCAACCACTCTATGAGAGCAACATTTCACATTCAAATGATTATTTGATGGTTTCAGCTGTTTCTCCTTCATCATATTTCAACAAATAAAAGTCTTCAAATTATAAGCATGTAGATGCATTTTATTTCAAATAAATGCTAGGTTACACTTAAGATGAGAATTTCTAAGGACTCACTGTAAGAAAAGGATTTGACCAACGTTCAACCATCTCAAGCAGTAGCTTATGATTGTGAAACAATGGTATTGAAAGCAAAAGTGCAGAATGCACTGGACGCATCAGAGAAAACAACTTCTAGAACTGACTGAATGTCAACCTTCAGCAGCTGCTGGGACATTGGAAACACTCACTAGTCTATGCCAAACATTGGAAGACAGTTACCTAGCCAATGGGCTGGAAAGAGATCTGTAATTGTACCCATTCCAAGTTAAGGTGATCGGAATTATCCATCCACATCATTAATATAACTTGTTTGTAAAATTTTACTAAAAAAAATGGATGAAGCAGACCATCAACAGAGAGCCGCCAGAAATCCAAGCCAGATTTAGTAGAGGACATCAAATAGGATATTATTGCTGATATTGGATGTATCTCTACTGAAAGCAGAAAATATCATTAAACATTTGCTAGTCTTTTATTAAAATACTATATTCAAGGGCAGGGGCCTAAGTGGAGGGAGGATCTTTTGGGAGTGATGATGGCAACAAGTGTGCAAATGAGGTCTGCATACAATTTATGTATTATGATGTATTATGGATTGTTAGGGGAGGTGTATGAGTGCCCACTAAAATGATTCATTTTTTAAAAAAGGTGGGGGAGGGAAAGAGGAGCTTTTTTTTTTTAAGAGGAGCTTATACTAAGGGCTCAAGTGAAAAATGTTTGGAAATGAATGTGGCAACATGTGTGTGAATGTGCTTGATACAGATGATGTATAAATGTTATAATAGGTGTAAGAGCCCCCAATAAAAATATCTAAATGAAAAAAAAAAGAATAACACTAAAAAAAACTTCAAGGGCACTTGACTGTGTGGACCATAACAAACTATGAATATCATTGAGAAGAATAGAAATTCCGGAATACTTTATTGTGCTCCTGGGTAATCTGTGCTTATATTACAGGAATTCAGGTATTTTTGTCTTACCTATTGAAATATTTAGTTTTTGACGACAGATGGCACTGCAAGAGAATTTCATTAGAAGATTTCTAAGGAGGAAGAAACCTTGACCAGTATTTATAGTCAAGCTTCATATTTCATGTCTTCTCTGTGAATACACAAACACTTTTATTCTACCTTAACAGATTCTCAGGGACTTCCTGTGGTGGAAAACTTCCAATGGAAAAGCAAAAGGTTTTGAGAAAGGCAATCACAAGATAATGTTAGGAACACAATGCAGGTTCTGTTCCAATATCCACCTTTGCGCCTTTGCTTGTATCATGAACAAAAGAGCAATTGTTAAAGCAGAACAAGGGGATACTGCATGGCTTAAAATCAGTAAAGAGGTGCCTTTGGGTCCTAACCTTCAGCCATACTTATTCAATATTTATTCTGAGAAAATAATCTGAGAAGTTTGCGGAGAATATGGCATCAGGATTAGAAGAAGGCTCATTAACAAATTGCGACATGTGGATGGCCCACCCTGTACTACTGAATGCAAGGAGGACTTGAAGCACTTGGATGGCAATTCTATGCAAAGCAAAGGAAAATCCTAGCTACTGAATCAATAAACAGCATCATAATAAAGGGGTGCATGATTGAAGTTGCCAAGTTTTCCTTTTTGTTTTGATCCACAGTCAATATTCATTCGAAGATGAAGTTCCAAAAGCAAAGGAGACCTTGCATTGGGCAGGTCTTCTGCAGTGATCTTTTTGTAAAGCGTTGAAGAACAAGTGTGTCGCTTTGAGAACTAAGATTCCTCTGACTCGAATCGTGTATTTTCACTTGCCCCTTCTGCATGTGACCAACACATAAGGAATTATAAAGGTGAATTGATGCCTTACAACTGTGGTGTTGATAAAGAACATTGAAAGTAATTTGTTGCATTGCTTTTGGAGATGCTATCAGAAAAGCTAGTCCCTGAAAAGGGATCTTAAGCTAGGTAAAGTAGAAGGTTGCCAGGAACCCTGTTGATTTGGGAGTTGTCATTGGACTGTGATCCTCATGGTTGGCTGTTCGAAACCAGCAGCAGCTCTGCGGGAGAAAGAGTGGGCTTTCTGCTGTCTTGGAATCCCACAGGCGGGTCCCGGTGAGTCAGCATTGATGCACTGGCAGTGTAGTTGCATAAAGTAGAAAGTTAATGATAAAAAAGAAACGGGATGCGTTGTCTCAATGGTGCCAAAAATCGACTCAAACCTAACAATTGTGAGGGTGGTGCCTTTTCCAGAAATTTTTTTTATTCTGCTGTTCACAGGGCCCCTATGGGTAGAAAATAGCCATACCTAAACACTATGCTATTCACTTATCCTTAATAATAAGTGAGAAAAAACATAGGTCCCGGCTTCTCTTTTTATCCTTTTATCTCCAAGGGTTCCCTCAAAGAATCTAGTATCATGCCATCCAAAAGCCTGCCCCAGACTCTCTAGGGATGTAACTGGGTAAGTTATTGATTATGTAACTAATCGCCCACATTTGGAATAACCAACAGTTATCTGGGAATGTAGTCACCTTTTCTGGATATAAAAGATCACTGCAATGAAACCCATGAAGCACTCGTATTTAGCAACACATATAAGGTCACAACTAACCAGAATAAGCTGATTGGCAACTACCAATCCAGCTTGTGAAACCCTAAACCCCACCGGAGGCTCATTCCTTCACACTTTCCACAGCTACACACTGACATTAGGCTTGTGCTTCAAAGGCTTTAGAGGGCTGGCGGAAATACATGCAAAATTGGAAAAGATGATTACTAAACCTGAAATATTGTAATGAGTTTCAGTAGAATGCCTCATATTGTGGAATCAAACCTTGGGAATATATGATAACTTATATTTATATGATTATGTAAGCTTTATGACTGATGATTGTGAATAAATATGACATAGTCCAGGGAAATTGATCTTAAACCCTGATTTTTGTATGTTCCACAAAGAATGCATTCATCCAATGCATCTGAATATAGTTAATGTGTGAAAGCAAAAAAGAATTAATAAATTACATAACCTTAGTGAGGTTATACTGATTCGGGTGAAAAGTTTTCCTATTATAAATCCTTACTGTAATGAACAACCATCTTACACTTATATAAATAAATGTCTATCTGCTTAATTTAATGACTTACTCCTTTTTAAAGTACATACACAAATGTGTGCTCAGTGTCTTCAAATATTAATCCTATAGAAGAAGCATTATATTTAAAGGATGCTCTGCTCCTGATTTAAGCTGAATTATTTTTTTAAGGTACAAGCAAGAACAGAAAAGCAGAAACAAGGCCTGAAGACAAGTTCTGAAAAGATTTAGCTTTGCATGCTCATGGGTTATATTTGGACTGAACATAAAGAGGCAAAAGATAATTTCAAAGTTTCTTCTCTGCTTTCAGAAAAGTGCTTCAAGTTGGCATTCTCATCAAACAAACATCTGAGACCAATATCAGGGATTAGGGATTGTCATTTAACCTACAGCCATTGTTGATGAAAAGCCTTTGCATTTCAGCATAAACAACTCACATTGAAATACTTTATCCACAAGAAGGAGCTCTCTACCTACTTCAACCCTTGACATGCTCATTAGAAATTGAACATTCTTATTCTCTTACACAATATTAAGATCATATGAAATGCAGCCATTTGTTTTGCAGCAGATCCTCAAGGGATTCTATTTCTCATGTGGCCCATATCATCCCCCTTTCACCCACAGGATAGTGAAGACCACAGCACTTTACTGGCAGCAGTTAAACTATCTCACAACTGATACATTTAATATAAAAATAAGAACAAGTTTTACACACCTATTTCCACGTGTCTAGAGGATTCTATTTCACCACCCCTCATTAATTTCATTCATGTGGGAAGCAAGTGAATTTTGAGATAATAACAGTATACATTTTATTCAAGTGTATTTGATAGAATAATATATTTTATTAAATTGCATTTTGAGAAAATAATCACATAAATTTTACTCATCCTTATAAATCGTAAATCTATTATTTCTTCTTCTGATCTTGCTTAAAATTTACAGTAACTGGCAAGTCAGGATTCTCATTTCCTCACTGATGAAGGAATTAAAACTTAAATCTAGTGACTTGCCTAAGGTCACACAGCTGACAAAAGGAAGGAGCCAAGATTTGAGCTTTGGTGTATTTGTGACTCTGAATTCTATTCTCAACTATGTTTGCTAAGTTAATAATCACAAATTCCTTATAAAATTATTTTATTTTATTTTATAACTTTATTTACCCATCTGCTCCACTACATGCAGAAACCCACAAACACCACAGTGATTAAAAATGTACAACATAATAAAATTCTAGCTTGGACTCAATCATAAATTATAGATGCATCAAAGGTCGCTGATAGATAGTTAAAGCACACTAAGCACAACTATATGCATATTACTATCATTGCAGAAATAATTAAGTATCTTTAAACTCCCAAAATTAAAAAGATAAAGAGATATGATGCTTTCAATATGTTTTTGAAGGCTATTTTCTATGTCAGCTAAATGCCATGTTAACTCTGCTGTCTGTCTTTTTTCATGTACATATTGATTTATTTTATTCCCAGGTTTTTGATTTGTACAAAATGGTATACAAACAGATGGTTGGTTTTGAAGGTTTTGCCTCATGCAGTAAATGTATCTCTGTCCAGATGGACATTGGGCAGCAATGCCAATATTGTATCTTTAACATATGCACAAGAAGATTTATTACAGATGATGTTCAACTTTCCATCTTAACACAAATAATGTTGGATTAATTTTTGTGGCCAGTGAATCAGGAAGCAAGAGACAATTTACATAAATTGTCAAAATAGTATTTTAAGATCTACCTATCTATATCTGTATCTCTCTGTACAGAGAGCTATCTTCTACAAAGACTTTCTCAACATGAGTTGTAGGTGATTAATGATTCTCTCTCTTAATTTTTCAATCCTATTTTCTGAAGTACAATTTGCTTAAGTTAAAAAACATGCTTTTAGGATTGTAATGCTATGGACTTTGATAATGAGATATGGTCATGCAATCATCCAAACAATGAAGTTATAAAAGTTTCTATCACCACATATGTACATGAGCAACAAGAAAAACAAACACAAATCTTCAACTCTGTAAGAACACAAAAATGCAAGAAGAAATGTGAACAGAGCATAGCAACAATTTCACTTGTGCTGAATCAAGGAAAACACAAAAACAAAAAGAGTGACCTTGACATAGTATCTTAATTTTCTGGTGACATTATAACACAAATACCACAAGTGGAGGACTTACACAGCCACCCCCCCTACCCCCTCCACAACTCTCCCCAAACTGTTTTTCCTCCTGTCAAGGAAGCTGGAAATCCTTCCTCAGAGTGCAGGCCCTAAAGGATAGCCTTGTCTTTCTGTCACCTCTGGGGAAAGGTCTTTATCTCTTCGACTTCTGTTCCTTGGTACCTTGATTGATGTTCCTTGGCTTGGTGCACTATTCCCCCACATCTGTTTTTCCTATGCTTGTGTAGTCACTTTGCTCTCTCATTGCCTTAGGCAAGTCTACTGCACCAAACCTCTTTGGAGTACCAGCAAGCAAGGATGTTACTTTGAGGACTGAAAGGCAACTGAATCAATCAGAACATCCTCCATTGCCTCACATGCATGTGAAAGTTGGAAGTTGAATAAGAAAGACTGAAGGAGAATCAATGCATTTGAATTGTATTGAAAAAGAATAAGGAGAACACCATAGAATGAGAAATGGACAAACAGATATGTCTAGAAAGAAGTAAGGCAAGAATGTTGCTTAGAGGCAAGGATGGAGAGACTTATTCTCATGCAATTTGGGTCTCTGGTCCGGAGAGACCAGTCCTTGAGAAGGCCATCATGTGTGGGAAAGCATGTTTGGCTAAAAGCATGGACAATGAAACAGAGGAAGGCCCTCTCCAAGATGGATTTATACAGTGGCTGCAACAGTAGACTCAGGTGTAGGACCTGGGGTGAAAATGACTGGAAGTTAGAAGTGGGCATAGCATACATGGTTGGTGAACTCCTGCGTATGTCTTCTCTGTTCTTTCTGGGAGCTGATGAAAGGAATGAGGCCCAGGGATTTTGTTTTGATTTAAAAACAAATCAAACCAAAATAAAGTGAGACAAAAGAAATAGGAGTTACCACTTATGTATATCCTTTCATTCCAAAGAAAATGTCCTGTTCATTTAGATGGCAATCTCTCCTTTCTGGAACTTGTTCTTTTCATAATGAACGTGCTGAAAGCCTAATTTTGCTGGAAGATGGCATTTAGCCAGTCCAAGTTTTTCCACTATGTTCAGCAACTCTTCATTTATCCATCATGCCCAGACCACAGGTCTCGAGTTAACTCCTCTATGAAGTCCCAGCAGAGTTTAAATCACTACAACTGCCACAGATGAAAACATTCCTAGAATGCTTTGCACATATGTTGACATGCATGGATTCATCCTCATTCATGCATTTTTGCCTGACAGACTGGGTGCTTTTCAGTACTATTTAATGTAGCTGTTATATGACAATGCTCTCATAAGCAGCAATAAAAAGTCAACTGTCCAATGATGTAAGTGCTTCCTCAAGTTCCTTGAAAGGAGGTTTGAATACATGGCTTGTTTTTGAAAGAATATGGGGATCACGTTTTGCCTCCTCTGGTTTCATTAGTGGAGAGAAGAATCCAATTTTGTATCTGCCTGGGCATGAAGCAGAGGTCAATCATGTCTTCACCCTCCACTTTTATTCATTTCATCTGTCACCAAATCTAAGGGGAAAATAGTTGAACAATTTTTAGGAATTTATCCAGCTAAAATTAATTAAATATGAAATCAGGGTGCATTGATAATTATTGGAAATTGGAATGCAAATGTTGGGAACAAAGAGGAAGGGTTAATACCTGGAAAATATGATCTTAGTGTTAGAAACACAACTGTGGATTGCATGACCGAAACTTTTTAAGACCAACACATTCATTCCCAATGTATTTTTTCAATATAAATCATGACTGTCCCTATGGACTTCCCCAAATTTGTTTATTTGTAATAAACAAATTGACTACATTTTTGGAAGGAGATGATGAAGAAGCTCAGTCTCAGAAATCAAAACGTCCAGGGACCAACTGTAGAACAGACCATGAATTGTTCATGTGTAAGATAAGGTTGAAGTAGACTGAAATAAAAGAAGTCTACAAGAAACAAATAAAACTTTAGTATATACCACCTGAACTTTCAGAACTCCTCGACTAGATTTGGTATATTAAACACTAATGACAGGATACACGACAAGCTAGGAGTTGACTTCCAAAACATCATACATAAAGAAAGTAAAAAGTCATTAGAAATGCAGGAAGAAATGGTTAAATGGATGTTATGAAATGTGTCCTTGATTGCAGAGTAGTTAAATTGAAGAAATGGGGATAGACAATTTTAAAAGGCCACTTGAGAGGATAAAGTTTTATAATCAAATATGTAATTTTAAAGAGTTAGAAAAAAAAAGGGCAGAAAATGCCCCGTGTATCTCCATCTGAAGAACTCACCCCCACCAGGGGTGGGTGGTGAGGCAGAAATCAAGCTTGAAGTTGCAACATTGAAAGATTTTACTGGCATACTATTGCAATATGCAGAGAATACCAAAGAAGATAAAAGAAATATAAAAAATCACTGTACCAAGTTGAATTGGTAAATATCCAACCATTTCAAGAGGTAGCATATAATTAAGAATCAAAAGTAAAGAGGGAATACATTTGTGATAGGCAAGCTTGTGGTGCTAACATGGCCAAGGATGATACCTAAGTCTGTTGTGATAACATGCCTAGCGAACACATGGGATAAATTGAAGGACAGAGATAGGAAGGGCTCAGCGAATCCCGCCCTCTCTCTTGCTTTTGGATCTTTGGACCAAACGGCTGCCTTGTTCTTCCTGTGCCTGAACCTCCAAACAACACTACCCACGGGATGCCTAATCGTGTTACTGTGTAGCTGTGTGTTGAGGTTCCTTCAAGTCCTGCTTCACCAGCTCCTGGAATATACATCTTTTGAGCTGGAGACTGTTGGACTCTGTCTCAAGTTGGTGACCTGCTTTGCTGTTTGCTGCTTGTAGCTGAATAGCCTGAATTGCTCTACAGAGGACTACTCGATGGCCCTCAGGACTCCAAGGACTGCCAGTCAGTACTAGCTGTCTCATGCAATTGAGTTGGACCAAGCCATTGTACTGCTTCATAGATTCGTTAACTGTTTATTTCTTATATGCATCCTTCTATCTATATAAATACATAAAGAGCATTTTTATTTCTCTAAGAGAACCCTGTCTGACCCAACATTTAAACTTCATTGAACGCATTCAAGAAACAAAAGGATCCTAGGAATTTATAGAAAATCAATTAAAATATTTTCAAAAACTGTGAATTATTGAAAGAAGAATTTGACATCAGGAGACTTATTAACAATCTGTTATAGGCAGGTGCCCTAGTGGCATAACGGGTACAAATTGAGTAGGTAGGCTTTATTCTCTCATAAAAATTAGTCTTTGGGGCTGAGCCCCGGTGGCGTAGTGGTCGTGCGTGGGACTGCGGCCCACTGGGATGGAGGTTCAATTCCAGCAGCGGGGCTGGGCCTCCTACTCCCACCACCGGAGAGCAGTGATGCCCCCCCACCCTGAAAAAAAATTAGTCTTTGAAGGTCACAAGGACAGTCCTACCCTGGCCTATAAGGTCACTGTAAGACTTGATAGCAGTGAGTTTATTTTTTGTTGTTTGTTTGCATATGCAGATGATGCAACCTTGTTTGCTGGAAGTGAGAACTTGAAGCCTTTGTTTCTTAATAAATGGTTAAAAGGCTAAAGTTGACACTAATTTTATCTTGCTTGGACTTAAAACCAATACTCATAGACATTGGCGTGGAGGGAAATAGCCAACAACATATCGCAGTGGGAAAATCTGCTGCACAAGACCTCTTTAAAGTGTTGAAGAATACCCAAACAACTTGAACAGGTGCTTCTGATGCAAGCCATGGTACTTTCAGCTGTGTCATATGTCAGTGAATGTTGGACATTGGCTAAAGAAATTAGAAGAAAGATCACTGAATGTGGATCTTGCTGCTGGTAACAAAAGTGGAGGTAATATGGACTTCTAGATGAAGACTCAAATCTGTCCTAGATGAAGTAGAGCCAGAACACTCCTTGAAAACGGGGATGGTGAGTCTTTGTCGGACAGAACTTCAACGTGTTGTGAGGTCAGGAAAAACTAAAAGAAGCAAGAAAGCCACAGTTTTGAACATACTTCACACAGTATAACAACCAGAGAGTGACAAACACAGTTCACATATTCCATCAATATTACCATTTTACCTTAGATTTCAATTTTATGAGAATTATTTCAACATTTCAGGACAATCAAGCAATTTTGCTATGCTCAACCAGCTACCAGATGGGGAAGTAGTGCACTACTTCTAACTTTATCTTACTAGGGATTCCACATGTATTGCATCATTTTAATAGGTCCCTTACTAAAATATTAACATTTTACTGAAATGTTAAATGAAAGATTTTCAGAGCTTAGTTCAAATGAACGCAACAGACATTCCAAAACGAATGCAGGAACCATTATGGTCCAGTCACACATACATGATCTGTTCCTGGCTGAAGTACCTGCAGCCCAAAGTTTATCAAAGAACCTTGCTTTTTTTGTACATCAGAAGCATTTCACTCGCATTTAGCGCTAAAGAAAAATGATGTGTAAAAACATTTTGCATTTTCCCCTTTCTTTGGAACTGTAAGCTAAAGATAAGTTTGGGATTATTTGGATATTTTTGTTTACTATTATCTCTTTCTCCTCCCTCCCCCCCCCCCAATAAGGCCATGCCTTGCTTATTGTCCTTGATAAGTTCTGTGAAATAAGAATTTACTTCACTTGTATATTGTGCGACTACCATATGGAGAGCAACGAGATTTAAAAATTATCAGAAAGATGAAATTAAGATTAGGGAACGTTCACCCTTTGAAAGCTTCCTCCTATTGTATGCAGAGTGTCTCTGGATGAAGAATGAGTTTCTCAGTTGATCTTAAAGCAAATTTGTACACAAAGCATAATAAGTACCATTTGTATCTAAAGTCAGCAAAATATTTCCCCTAGTATGTAGCATAATATGTAGATTTTTATGCATAAACATATCAAAAATTAACCTAGATATGTAAAAACATCTGCCATGATAATGCAGTACTATAATACAAATACTACTACTACTACTACTAATGTTTTGGTGCACTTCATGAAGTAGCACATATTTCTTATCGTGAACCATTATAGGCATGTCAAAAATTTAATGTAATTGACACATAGTTTGGATCAAGACCACGGACTTACATGTTGTCAAAAGCTGGCTGGGGGCAAGGGGGGGGTTATGATGCATCACTGCACAAGAAATAGTGAAAATACTCAGTTTAGTTGTTGATCAGCCTTTGCTAATTTGTGTTAGATAAGCTTTCATTTCAAAAGTCAGGGAAAGTATCATTATAGAACTTTAATGCAAACATCTAATTAAAAGATTGTAGTTCAGGGTTCCTCGGTCAATCTGCTCCTTTATACATAGAATAACTTTATCCAGAGCTCCTGATGAATAAACACTATCAGAACACTTTGCTGTGCACTAAAAAAATAATAATTGCAATCCTACATTCTTTTACAAGGGTCACTATTATCTCCGCATTTGAAAATAACTGTATTTTCTGAGAAACAGGAAAGAGAAGGGAAACAGGGCAGAATGCAAGTCACCGACCAGGCCCGAGAAGCTCTGGATGGCACAGACAAAGAGCTTGTCTATGTTTGGGGGATATTATGTCCATTCATTACTGCAGAATAAAATTGGTTCTTTAGAAAAAAGAGTTGGGCTCAAAAGCTTGACAATCCTATTTAATACAATGAAAAACTACTTATCAAGCGAGTCTAGGTCTTCCCCAAAGAACAGCGATGAAACGTCTGCAGACTTAAATATTTCTTTGTGGCACTGAAGCAAAGGAAAGCAGACATGCTCTAGTCACTGTCAGGAAAGATTCTGTTTCTTAAACCAACAGAAAAGAAAAGCAAAGCCATTGCCTCCAGGTCAATTTCAATTCACTGCCATGCTCTATAACAGAGTGGATCTGCCTTAGAAGTTTCTCAGGGTTGTAAATCTTCTTGGAAGCAGACTGCCACAATTATTTCTTGTGGAGCAGCTAGTGGTCTACCTTTTGTGTAGTGGGCAAATGCTTAATCATTGCACCACCAGGCTCCTCAAATTTTTTGAATGGTAAAGGAATGAAAAGAGGATATTTACCAGGCTTAGTCAGAGTTATTGTCTATTTCTCACTGAAATTACAACCAAATACTATTTAAAAGGGTGTGTTTCTTAGCAAAAATGTGAATGAGTTGTAATGACTACTAGGCAGTGTAGACTCTGAATCGGGATCTGGTCCATGGCAATGCATTTGGCTGCAGAGGGCAATGTACTACTGATAGTCTTTAGCAACCACTGAAAGTACAATTAAAGTCAGAGAGTGGCATCTCCTCATGAAGACAGGAGGATTAGTCCAATGAAATATTACTTTACGGTGTTTTGAACTCTTCTTAAAATCAAGTGACCAATTCTGCTTTGGTTTCCTCCAGGAAAAGACAGAATACTATCCATGTCCGACAGTTTTCTATAACTCTTTGATTTTTCCATAGCAAAGACACCAACCAAAAGACAAAAGTAAAAATAGAACTGAGAAAGAACAAAGACAACCTTTCATAGTCTATTAACCTTGTGAATAACTTATGTAACTAGTTTGATTAAAGTAGGAAGAAGAAGAGGGAAGGGAGACCAATTAAGAGTCTGTCTATTGAAGCTTTTGTATCTCACCAGGTAGACAGACAGGAGAACAACATTCACGGCCAGGATTTCACATGTCCTGTCGTCCCTTCTTGACACGATGGTTCATGTATATGAGTGCAAGATAGGTCAAAAGAACCTCCATGTTGAGGTTATTAAGAGACAAAAGACATGAGTGATTTTTTCCCCCTGAAGCCAGGCCGTCTCCAAGTCCTTTCAAAGGTACAGTTGCTGAGAGAACAAATCAGACCATTAAAATCTATACTGTAAAAGTCATCACAAAGATTGTTGGATAAAGGAGGCACACAGACAGTTCCTGATTCTTCTTGTAAACAAAGTAACGGGCAGCTTATTTAAGGATTCACCTGCCATGGTCATGTAGACATAACTGAAGAACAGTGCACTGAGATCCTTACCTCATTTTTGACCAATGAACAATAAATAAGATATTGACCATAAACTACAAAAGGAAATAGGACTTATCATTTTTGAAGGAGAAAATTCCTTTTTAGAGACACTTGATTTTCTTCATGGCAGTGATCTATGCCTACATGTTTTCTTCTTTTGAAATTGATCCTCAGGTTTAGTCACCTGATATAAATCCTGTAATTTTATAGCAGTTTGTATTTTGTACCATAGAAAAGTTTCAAAATCTCCTATAGGAAGTATGGGAAGCAGTTCTGCACCTAAGGACTTTGTCCAATTTTTTTTTTTAGTAAGGGATTATTATATTCTTAAATATGCCAGATTTTATTAAAGAAAGTAGAGGAAATAACTATAAGGCAAAGATCTTTATAGAGATCTAAAGTAGGCATGTGCATATATAAACATATTTTATATAACAATAGGGGAATAGATGTATATGCATATATTTATATGGTAAGCATTAAGTGGCAGACAGATATTGGGCCTCTACTCAATTACTCCCAAGATGCAAGAACATTTTCTTCCATTAACCTGGTAATCCATGATGCTCACTTTCTGAACACAACCTCGGAAGACAAAATGGGTGCATGAGCGAATGTGGGGAAGAAAGCTGATCGTGCCCAGATATCAAAAGATATAGCACCTGGGAGTCTTAAAAGCTTGAAGATAAACCAGCGGCCATCTAGCTGATAACAAAGGCCACATATAAGAAGCACACCAGCCTGTGTGATCACGGTGTCGGTAGGATGAGGGATCAGGGATCAGGCATTACATACCCAGAAAAAAAATCTATAAGAATGGGGTGGATGGGTAGCTCCCACAACCACCAGAGGGCAGTGATGCCCCACCCCACACCCCCCAAAAAAGAATGAAGTGGAGTGTGGAGTGGAGACCCAAAGTCCATCTATAGGTAATTGGACATCCCCTTACAGAAGGGTCATGAGGAAGAGACAAGTTGATTAGGGTGTTGCATAGCACCTCTGAACCATACGACTTTGCTGTAGTTCTTTAATGCTCCCTCCCCGCCCCCACTATCATGACCCTAATTCTGCTTTACAAATCTGACTAGACCAGAGCATGTACATGGGTGCAGATAAGAGCTGGAAACAAGGGGAATCCAGGGCAGATAAGCCCCTCAGCACAATTAATGAGAGTAGCAATACGAAGAGGGGAAGGAGGAGGTAGGAGAGAAAGGGGGAACTGGTATCAGTGAAATACATACACCCACCGCCAGGGGGATGGACAACAGAAAAGTAGGTGAAAGAAGACCTTGGTCATTGTGACACATGAAAAAAAAAAAAGATCATTTATAAATCATGAAGGGTTCCTGAATGACAGAGGGTAAAGGAGGAAGGGGGAAAATGAGGCACTCATACCAAGGGCTAAAATAGAAAGAAACTGTTTTGAAAATAATGATGAAAACATATGTATAAATGTGCTTGACACAATGGGTGGGTGGGTTCTCATGAGAGCTGTATGAGCGAGTCCCCAATGAAATGATTTTTTTTAAATGCCAGATTTTAAGCATTTACAAAATTACACATATTATTTGCTCCTACACTTATAGATTAAGAATATATGTATAATTTAGCAGGTCAAAAATTTTCCTGGTCAATGTATTCCAATATAAAATATAGTAAGCTAAATTTGTCTAATCAACTCAGCCCATATTTTTCCAGTAAAGTCTCTTAAAACTTTTATTCTCCCTAAGAACAAGAAAATGTAAAACTTGAATGATATGTAAACTCCTCAATTCTCAATCAGCTACTTTGATTTTTTAATTTTGACATATAGAATGGGCCCCTTGAAATGGCATCCCACCTCTTCTCTGGAAGCTTGCCTTCTTCTAGTGGCCATGGAAACAATAATCTTGGAACCAGTTCTGTTTTATTTTACTCAACTTCTTCCAGCGGTCTTGGGTCTATTACTGTGTGAAACACATAGTTTCATGACAACATTCTCAATTACAGAACTGCAAATGAGGATGCTGCTTGTTACACTTCTTTCTTCAAGGCCCTGTGTAAAAAAACCTCAACACTATTGGCTGCTTTTCCCTAACTTATCTTTAGATTAGAGAACTCATTTCAAACCCACATTATTCTAGAAAAAAAATCACTGACTCACATATGTTCTCTTTTTAAATTTTATATATTTTACACATCAAAGCTTATTCAATAAATTATATTCTGAGAAATAATCTGACTCCCAAATACTATACCCAGTCAACGTTACAGTTTAGTTAAACAGAGGCGGTCAAAGTTTGAGGGCAAAGAATGGATCAGAACTTTTTTTTACAATAATTTAAAAATCATGAATTCCTATAGGACTCTAACCAAAGATATGGTAGTTAAAATTTTAAACAGAGAGAAATGGAAATGAAATGCTTCAAAGAGCAAAACATCACATTATTGCATGTCCACCTTCCTGATATGCTAAAGATAAATGGGTGATGAAGAAAACTGATGGTGCCTGGCTATCAAAATATATAGCATTTGAAGTCTTAAGGGCTTGAAGGGAAACAAATTATCATACAGCTCAGAAGCAACAAAGCCCACATGGAAGAAGTGTGCACAACCACTACGCCACCAGGGCTCAGCCCATAATTCAACTTCTATGATGATTTGCTCAGCAAACAGAATGAACAAGTGTGGTGAAAGGATACAACCCTGACACACACCTCCCCTGATTTTAAATCATGCAGTATTTCCTTGTGCTGTTCACACTACTGTCTCTTGATACATATAGAAGATCTGAATGAGCACAATGATGTGTTCTCAGATTTCCAGTTTTCTGAGATTATCCACAGTTTGTGGATGAAATGGCAATGAAACATTAATAAACATTTCTGGACTCTCTGCTTTAATCCAAGATCTGCTTTGAACAAGAATCTCCCTTCCTTGTGGGATCCTAGATTACTTTTCTTGAAATTTTGACGTTTTCCTTTCAATATATTTTTGCAGTGTTGTTGGATGATTTTATGCCAAATTATAATTGTATCTTACATCAATGATCTCATTCTATAGTTTGAGCTTTCTATTGAGTCACCTTTCTTTGGCATGGACAAAATTATGGAACTCTTCTAGCAAGTTTGTTAGATCCCTGGCTTCCAAATTTCCTAACACAGATGAATGTTTCCAGTGCTTCTTCAGCTGTCTGAATCATTTCAGTGGGCATTTCATGAGTCCGTGAAGGCTTACTTTTAGATAGGGCATGCAGTGAAGTTCGAACTCCTTCCTTCAGCATCACTGGTTCTTGCTTCTTTGTTTCTTCTGACATAGTGGAATGTCAATTAGCTCTTGGGGGTACAGTGACTGTGTATTCTTTCCGTCTTTTTTTTTTTTTTGATGCTTCTTGTAACATTCAACATTTTTCTTTAGGAACTTTCAGTATTTCAATTCAGATTGGAAAATTTTCTTTAGTTCTTTCAGTTTTAGAGATGCTAGGCATGTTTTTCCCTTTTGACCTCTGAATTGCTTGCTGAGAGTAGGAACACTTGAAGCACTTGTTGATAAAGATAAAGTATTGCATCCCTGAGTATGGATTGCAGCTCAATGCAGAGAAAACAAAGAGGCTCACAACTGGACCATTGGGGAACATTATGGTAAGTGGAGAAAAGATTGAAGTTGCCAAGGATTTCATCTTCCTTGGATCCATAACTAATGCCCGTAGATACAGCAATCAAGAGATTGAAGTACACCTTGTACTGGGTCAATGTTTTGTAGTATAAAACCTCTATACATTTTTGAGAAACAAGGCTGTTACTTTAAAGATTAAGATACATCAACCCACTATGTTTTCAATCGCTTCCTATGCACAGGGAATTTGGTAAAGAAAAATGAATAAGTTCATTTGAATTATGGTACTTGTAAAGAAGTTTGAAAATACCTTGAAAGACTAAGCATATCTTCCTTGGAAGAAGTATAACTAGAATGCATCTTAGAGTCAAGGATGGGGAGGTGTCATTTCACATTCTTTGGCCATGTTGTCGGAGAGACCAGTCCCTGGAGAAGGACGCTATGTTTGGTACAGTAGAGGGGCAGCCCAAAAGAAGGAAAGATTGATTGACACAATGCCTCCGACAATGTGATTAAACATAAGGCAAATTGTGAGCATGGAGTGGGACCAGTGCCATAACACCTAACAGCAACACTAATTAAGGAGAAGTCCCTGAGTGGCATGCTGAGTTCACCAATTGGCTTCTACAGAAAAGTGGGTCCTTTGAATCAGCTGAGAGGTACCTCAGAGTTAATGCTTGGTGGTGAGCTTCAAAAACAACAACAAGCAACGAGCCAAAAAAACTAAACATCCCAACCTCAAAAACTCTGTAAAATGCAGTTCTTTTCCTAGACAGATGGGAACTAAGGAACCATGTATATGTAAAAAAATAATGAAATTAAGTAGAAGGACCGTTTTTTCATAAATTTCCGAGAAAATGAGGATACTCAAGTGATTACAAAATTCATGACAGGTATTTTGTTGTTCATGGTTCTAAAGAACTATCACACTTCTTATCACACTCTTTATGGGCATAGCAGAGTAAACCTATAAGATTTTAGGTCTGATATTAAATGCATGAGCACATTTTTAGACTAGTGCTAACTCTAATATAAAAGATTGCTTCACTTTTCTCAGAAGGATTTGATAACACCAATAATAATTCCTGAAGTTATATGAGTATAATTGTAAAATAAAAGTCAAAGAAGAAGTTGTAAGTGAAAGAAAAAGAATAAAAGGAAGGTAAGGTTACTAGAAAGGAAAATTTCGCTATAAAGTGTAGAGAAATTCTGTAATCAAAGACATTATAAATAGAAATGTTTTCCTTGACAATTATGAACTATGAAAATGTATTATTGTCAGCCAAAGAAAAATTGCCATACTTTATTCCAAGCTTTTATTCCATTCCCAGGCATGTCTTCCATAATCTACAAATGTCAAAGATAGGTAATTGTTTAACAACAACAGATAAAAACCTTTCTCATTTAGTCTTCCAAGATCTTCCTCTGTAAGGACCTTGCATTTCTTTCCCAGGGTTGCTTATGTATTAAGACACCCTCATCCTTACAAACCAGTCCTAAGTGTAAAGGAAATCTTAGAGGAAAGTTCTATATCTGGAGGTCACAGAGGACCCACCTGCTGGATAAAAACATTGATTGTCATCTGGGAGCTGACAGAGTGTCTGTGGATCATTTGTGAGCCCTCACAGAGGTACTCTATGATCTGGAGAGTTTACAAATGAAAACAAAACAAAGTAGCGATTTTTCAGACTTAGAATAAATGGTGCTGCTCTTTCCAGGGCTTTAGGTTGAACAGGATTGCAGGCAAAGAGGAAGCAGAGACACAATCAAACAAGGATCAGAGAAAGTCAGCAAGCTATTCTCACCCCCAACAACATGAGTACAAGCCCCCCCATCCCAGAAACCAACTCACAAAAATTATGACATGTATGTGGCTAACGAAAGAAATTCATAGGAAATGAAAGAGAAGCAAGGAGAATGGGAAGAACAACCCAGTTTGAGGGATGGCACAGACAATGTACAGATTTTTGTTAAATTTCCTAAAGAAAGCTAGTCATCAGTGTGTTTATAAGTAGAAAAGGCAATGTTCTTTTTTTCCACTTCTTCAGACCCAAAGTTTTCAAAGCTTCACACAAAATTGACTCTGCACATTCCATTTAGAAGACAAATAAGAAAAGCTCGCGGTCCAAATTCAAAAAGAAACCCAAAGGGTCACCCTGTCATTTCAAAATATATAAAATCTTCCAAATTTGAGGTCTGTAAGTATGTAGGCGTAGGTCGCTTTTCCTCTTTTATTGGAGGGTATT
Organism: Nesogale talazaci; assembly: GCA_004026705.1. Lineage (NCBI taxonomy): Eukaryota > Metazoa > Chordata > Mammalia > Afrosoricida > Tenrecidae > Nesogale > Nesogale talazaci. The sequence continues at coordinate 7,368 of PVJH01008127.1, read as the reverse complement.
TGTTCAAATGCTCGATTTTCTGAGTCTTTACCCAGGAAAATAGAGTGCAGCCAGTGAGAACCATTGCACTGTTATTTTATTGTACTTTTTTTCTCTTTTAAAGAAGAAGGCTACCTTAAATCCTTGGGATGCTTAAAAGAAACTGTTCAAATTCTTTCTGCAGACATACTCTTATCTGTTTGCAATTATAATTGAAAATTGCAGGGAGCGGCCTAAATGCAGCCCTTATTGAATAAATAAAATAATAATAATAAAATTATTCTGAAATGAACCATTGTATAACTGAGGGCTACCACCAGCATTTAGCCTTGTAGAAGGTAGACATGGATTGGAGGGTTGAGGATATTTAAGGATCCAGCTACTGGGTATCTATTAGGATTGGGGACTGTGCTTCACTGAGAGTGCAGGGAGGAATGTGAAAAAAAGCAGTCCTAGAACCCAAGGCATTTAAAATCGAATTACTTTACCTATTGAAAGTTATATCATCACAGTTGCTTTACTTGAAAAGTGCCAAGAAATCATTGTATCGGATAGCTCACTGCTCAGAGAGTCTAAAATACATTGACCAATATATGCAAGAGTCTCTGTTCCTTTAACGTGTACTGCAGGCAGAGTTTCCAAGTGGCTCCTTCACAATTTCACCCACTGCTGAGGATTTGTCGTCCCACCCTGTGAAGTATATCCTGAATCAGAATCTACATTTTAACAAGAATGACAAAAATCCCCAGGAGATCTGGTTTAACTGCAGACTCTGAGTGTAGATACAGAGTGTGGTGAGGAGGCATCAAGGTGGCTCCGAACCCAGATGGCTCTGTGCCCAACAGAATAAAACCCTGCATGATCCTGCACCGTGCTCACAATGATGCCTCCAAACGAGTCACCTGTTCCAGTCAATGGCAGTCCATTTCTCAAGGGCCTTCTTTTTTGTCTCTCTTCCACTTTAACAAGCACAACGTCTTTCCAGAGAGACTGGTCACTCCCAAGAATATGTCCCAAGTAGGGAGGTCATCCTCTTACCCCTTGGGAGTACATGACCCTTACTTCTTCCACCACAGTTTAGTTGGTTCTTTTAGCAGTCCAGGGAACTTTCAAAATTCTCCAGCATCACAATTTAAATACACCAAATCGTCTATGGTCTTCCTTAGACAATGTACCACTTCCACATTCATATAATGCAATGGAGAACACCATGGATTAGGTGAGGCACACCTTAGTCCTCAAAGTAGCATCCACATTCTTCAATACTCTAAAGAAGTCTTTTGCAGCAGATTTACCTAATGGAATATATTTTTTGATATCTTGACTGCTGCTTCCATGAGAATTGATTGTGGATTAATTCACAGTATTAATCAATTCACAATCAGCAGTACAAGAGATTTCACAACTCCAACCGTTTCTCCAGATCTCATGATGTTAGCCATTGGTCTGATTTGGGTATTTCTTAAATGGAGTGCAATCAATACTGAAGGTTTCAATCATTGAAATCCATCAGCAAGTGCTTCAATTCCTCCTCACTTTCAGGAATGAGGTTGTGTCATCTGTATGCCACAGGTTATTAATAACCTTACCTCCAATCATCATGCCACACTCTTCTTCACATAATCCAATTTCTCTGATCATTTCTTCTGTAGTAGACAGAATGAAAAGCTAATTCTCATTAGAGTTTTGAACCTAAAATAACTCGTTCAAAGCTCAGGTGAAACACAGAAGCCCATATTTAGATGCAAATATTTTAAGGACCATTTCCCTCTCCTACAAATATTAGCCAATAGGAGAAGTTCTAGCCCTTCCTGTAGAAACTCTATGAGTCAGAAGTCATTTGATGGCAATGAGTTTGGTTTTCATCTGCTACTACAGCTCTCCCCAGATTTTGCAAGTGATGAACCTGCTGTGCTACTAACTGAAATTATATAACTTGAATTAGTCCAGAGGGCCTCAGAAAAGAGACCTGGGAATCTACTTAAAAATCTATTGAAAGCTCTATACAGCACTTGTCACTTGACATGCCTTACAATGCTATGTATCAGAATCAAATCAACAGCAATCAGTTTTGCTTATCGTACCACAATCTGAAGATGAATAATTTAAATCAGAGAGAGACATTCAGATTCTATCATTTAACACAGTGTCTGTTAGGATCAATTATTCCCACTTCCCAATACTGATTCCACAAGTAAATGGCAGAATGTGAATATTTATCTCCAATTTGTCAAGAGTACTATATGAGATAATTGGTGCAAAGCATTATCACAATAAGTAATTCATATTGAAGATACTGTTAAAGGTGATCAATAGTAAGTTTGGATTTGAATGTTGTTGTTAATAATGTTATTCAGTCCTGTGCCATCCATGAGTCCATCTCACTAGTGGTTTTCCTCCTTTGTGCTGTTAGTGAAGAAGGTTGAAAATACCAAGAGTTGGCAGAAGAACCCAAAACCTGTCTTACTTGAAGTACCATCAGATTTCTCCTTATAAAGATAAGATGGTGAGACGTCATGATCAGGAAAAAGGCATCATATTTGGTAAAGTCAAAAACCATCAATAAAGAAGATGCTGGACAAGAGGGACTGACACACTGGCTACAACAATGGCGTCAAACACATCATCTGTGAGGCTGGCACAGGAGAACGCAGTGCCTTGTCCTGCTGTGTGTGGGGTCATTATGACTCTATAAGGTGGTGTCAACTCAGTGGTACCTCACAAAAACTGCTGCTCTACCATGCACGACGTCCTTCTCTAGAGATTGGTCTCTTTTGATAACAATTCCAACATATGTGGAAGAAAGTCTTGCTGTCTTTGCTGATAAGAAACATCCTGTCTGTTTTTCCTTCAAAGATGGAATTTAAAAATTTTGTCAGATCATGGTAGCTTCAATAACCTTGGCTAATGCCGTGATTTACAGTCAATGATTCTTCAGTCTTTGTATGCATTATTTTCCTGTGCCTAAGACATTGAAAATACCTTCCTTGGGGGCTGAGCCCCAGTGACATAAGTGGTTGAGTGTAGGACTGTGGCCCACGGGCTTGGCAGTTCAAATCCAGCAGCAGCTCTCCAGGAGCAAGGCTGGGTAGCTCCCATGACCACCAGAGGGCAGTGATGCCCCCCACCTTAAAAAATACCTTCCTTGGGTTGGGCCAGACCCCTCATCCTCAAAGTGAAATCTTTGGCAGATTTGTGAAAAGGGATACATTACATTCCTTGTCTGATGTTTCCATGCATATTCATAGTAGGTTCAAAGAAAATCAAATCCTTGACAATTTCATTATTTTCTGTTTATAGCAATATTAAGGTATTTTGGTGCATCAGTGGGTTAAACTTTGGTCTGTTAAACTCAAAGGTGCCTGTTCGAATTCACTGGCCACTTTTCTGTAGGAGAAAAGGGAAATGATCTGCTTTCTTTAAAATGCACAGTTTTTGAAACCCTATGGAGTAGTTCTATTCTATGTTACAAGGTTGCTGTGCATTTGAGCCCACTTAACATCAGTGTTTTTGTTGTTCTTGTTTTGTTTTTATGGTTGTTCTCCTTTAGTTTTCATGTTGTTGCGTTTTTTGTTCATTAGTCATGTTGTATGGATTTTCATTATATGTCTATTGAAATCTAATCCTTACTGTAGTCCTTGATATTCATCAGTAAATGCTTCAAGTCATTTTCTATTTAAGCAAGCAAAGTAGTGTCATCTGCATATTTAATTTTGTTTCTTTAAAATTTATCTTTCTTTCTTTTGTGATTGAGTGATGATTTCCTAAAATATCTTTTGGTTTAAAAATTTACACATACTTTTTCTGACACACTTTTCGCTATCTTGTCAAGATATTGCCATTTTCTATAAGTTTTAAGGATTGACCCATTTTCCAATATGTTGTTGTCATGATCATCATCACAGATCCTGGAAAATTTTCAGATACTTTCTCTATGAATATTGTCCTCACTCTATTTCTTCTATCCTCTTTTCCCTACTCTGAGATTATAAACTTATTCTATATATCCTATACTAAAATATAATTTTATTTTCAGTTCCATGCCTTTAATTTTTGTCTTATTTCCCATTGCTCTGCATCTGTACACTGCTGAGTGTTTTCTTTATATATATCTTCCAGTTCTCTAGTTCCTTTTCCTTCATGTAAAATCCAAAATAAAAATGAACACTGCCATTGAGTCTATTCTGACCATAGGGATCACCCTTCGGGGTGTCTGAGACTGTAGCTCTTTTTTTTTTTTTTTGTAACTCTTTATGGAAGTAGAAAGGCCAGACTTTCTTTGAAGAGCTGATAATGGTTTCAAACAGTCCACTACACCACCAGGCCTCCTTTAACTTGTGTAAATCAAAATTAATTTTGTTTGTCCAGTGATGATTTCCATATCCTTTACATACTGTTCTATATATGTTGTCAGGAACCCTAAGGTCCAAGAGGGCTAAATATTGGGCTGCTGTTCAGACTCCTTAATCACGTCACAGGACAGAGATAAGGCTGCTTGCTCCCTTAAGAATGTATCATCTTAGAAACTCTCTGAAGTAATTCTGCTCAGTCCTGTGTGTTCACTGTTGGGTCTAGTGCGTAGTCATTGACATTGTGCGTGACTTTCGGTTTGATCTTTTCTTTTATACACAGCTCGCATGTGCATTTACAAGTACATTTCGTGTTTCAGGAAATTATTTTTCTATCTGTTGTTCCATTATGACTGTTTCTTCCATTGGCCATGTATTTGTTACCCATGATTCCTTTAAAGCTTTCATGTATAGCTAATCTTTTTGATTTTCATCATCCAAGTGTTTATAGTGTTCAAGGGTGAGTGAAGCCTCTTGTCCATTTTTTTCTTTCTTTTTCATCTGTTCTCACCATACTGACTTAGCTGCCAAAATTTTCCTTTTTTTTCTTTCATGAGAGCATTTTGTGAGAATTTTCTCTAGGCGTTCTCTTGTGACTGCTGAGAGCATTTTTTTCTTCACTTAGTAGTCTGAGTGTCAAATCTTTTGAGTGTTAAGTGCATGGCTAATAGTCAACAATTTGGTGACTGAAACCCACTCCCATACAACTCAGATGATAACTTTAGTCAACTGCTTCCAAAAGGGCTCATCCCTGAAAGCCAGAGGGAGCACTTCTCATCTATACATATGGTGGGTCTTTCATCAGTACTGACTCCATGGCAACAGTAACAAGTAGACCAGGACATCCCTGAACTGAATGGTTTTAGTTTGCTGAAGGGGTACAATTGAAAATAATAATATTTTTAAAATCCAAGATTCAGTTTCTCTACTTTTCTGCAACTCCAAAGTTCAAGATCTGAAGAGCAGGAATCCTTTTTAAGTTCATCTCTCTTAACTGTCAGTTTTCTTCTTTTTGGATTACCCCTCTCTGTTGCCAGGGCTTCCAAGTTCCATCCTAGCAAAGTTCAACCTTGCAGTACGGTGCACTCAGCTCCTGGATGTTTTCTCTGTTTACTATAATAGAACAGTTCCTAGAAACTTGCCCTCAGTTTTGACCAGCAAGACTTCAATCACTGTACATTCCCAGATTTCATGCAGTTCCTTCCTGAACTTATGCTCAATTACAGTACTGAGATTAGAAAGGCAAAATAAGTACTTATTTTCTTTATATTATCTCTTAAGGTACAGTATGTAGAGACACATATCTATGTCCACCTGCAAAAATTTTCCCATGGTTTCTAGCATTTTGTTCATGCTTTCTCCATTTCTCCTTCATGAAAATATTTATATGTAGAGCTACTAGATATGTTAGCCATTTTCCCCCCAGAAGAATTCACCCAAAATTATTTTCCTCATAACATTTATCCATTCCTTAATATTTCCACCATGTGCATAATTTAGAAACATGATTGTGAGGGTTAAGTTGATTGCTCCTTAGGCAAATGGAATAGGACCACCAACTTTCTGTGGTTCATGGTGCGTGAAAGCATATAGATGGTTAAGCCATGGAGGCTGATGAAGCAATAGCTGGCCTTCCTCTCTGCCTGTGATAAACATACTCTAGACTCCTGTTCCCTGACTAAAGCTACAGAAGACTGCAGTCTGCACACTTTAAAGTTACTTCATGTTCACAACCTAATAACTTGGCTGATGTGTTAATGCTGTTTTGTAAATCTTCAACAAATTGTGATGTGCCCCACTGTGCAATCCTTTCATGAGTTGCAGGCTATCTACAGGAAAGATTTTTAAGCCTGCCTATAATAAAGTTTGGAGCCCTGGAGTGTTATACTGTTGGGTTTCTTCAACTGCAGCTATCATTTTTCTTATCTATAAATTTTCTCCTTGCACATTGCAGCCCTCTTGAATCCATTAGATCTGTAAGATACGAACCAGTCTTTGCATTGTCTTACACATGATGTTTCCTTTTTACTTAATTAACATGGCTAACTTTTTTAACTGAACACCAAAGAACACACCTAAAACCCAACTGAACACCAAAGAATACACCTAATTCTTCTAAATAGCAATCAATCACCTCTCAAATAGGAAATGCTCATGTATTATAAACTTATCAATGCTTATCATATCTTCATAGGAGAAAAAGAAACCTGGCAATTATTTTAGTCTAATCTGTAGAGAGGCAGACTTTAATACTCCTTGTAGTCTTCCACTGTGTAGACTTCATTTAAGACTATATTAGGATATTCTTGGGTCCTGGAATCCATGAAATATATCAAGTATTATAACAGACTATTTTACTATGGAGATTTTATGTGTTTATAATTATGAACAATCTTCTCCAAACAAAATCATGTAAAATGTTAAAGAAATAGTAACCCCCCCAAAAAAAACTCAAGGTGGCTGTTTGAATTCTAAGATGCACCTGACTCACTTCCTGGTGTTCCCAAACTACTTCAATGTTTGATAAACTGGGAAAATGAATGAGGAAAACCAAAGAAGAATTTATCAATTTCAGTTGTTTCTAGCAAAGAATATTGACTACATCATATACATCCACAATAATGAGCAAGCCTGTCTTGAAAGAAGTTCAGTAAGAACTCAAAAGCATAACTTTGCATGCTCACTGTCCTGATATGAAGTTACTGAAGATTTGTCACTGAAGACAAATGGGTGCATAAGCAAAGGTGGTGAAGAAGCTGATGGTGCCCGGCTATCAAAAGATGGAGCATCTGGGGACTTAAAGGCTTGAAAGTAAACAAGCAGCCATCTAGCTCAGAAGCAACAAAGTGCACACGGAAGAAGCACACCAGCCTGTGTGATCATGAGGTGGTGAAGGGATCCGGTGTCAGGCATCAATGAGCTAAAATTATATTATTATTAATGAGGGGAAGTACAGATTGGGGACCCAAAGCCCATCAATAGGTGAGGTGACATCTTTTGCAGAGGGATTACAAGGAGGAGATGAGTCAGTTAAGATACA
>PVJH01008126.1:0-87566 GCA_004026705.1 Nesogale talazaci | reverse complement strand
GTAATCGATGCCATATTCACAGCATGTGGGATGAAGTCCCACTGTCTTCACAGCTAAGGAGCACTCTGGCAGTGCTTCTGCCATGAGAGATTTGCCTGCTCTCCGGTGGTCCAGGGTTCTTTCAATAGTCCTTGCCAACTCCATCCCTTCTCCTGCAGTCTTCTGTCTTCATCGTCCAGCTTCAGCCTGCATTGAAGCAGTTGAAAGGAGCGTGACGTGGGGCAAGTGCACCTTGATTCTCAAAGTGACTTTGTATGACACTTGACCCCCAAATCATTCCACATGCCTACTGAAAAATACGGACATTCTCATACCTTGATAATAATTTAATATACAGTTTGTTCGTATTTAAGATTTTCCAGTTGCCCTCAAAATATATTTTATAATGGATTCTTTTTTTTTCAGGATGTGATGAAATTTCTCCTAGAGTATTTGATAGTTCTTTCTCTTTACTGATGATGTCTGGTTCCTCCTCACAACGCCTGTGTTAGGCTGGATATTCTACAGAAACAAAACTAGTGGCACTCCGAGCTGCTTTTGACATAGATTTCTTGAAGAGAACTAGCTGGCTTTCTTGTAGAATGTCCCCTGTTTTGATTGCCTGCTTGTTTCTGCTTTTCCTTTCATTTTCTGCGGACGGGAGTGAGCTCCCCAGGCACATTTAGACTAAGCACATTTGGCACAAAGACCTCATGGTAATGCTACATGTTCCCCTCATCTCTTTAGCTGGCTCCTAACGTTCGATTGCCCCACTATCACTGACCCTCATTGCATAACTCGGTGACGTGGTGGCTGCCAGATTCCTCCCTTGTGGAATTGGATTTTTCATTTTAAAATTAGTGAGCAGTCTAGGAAATAATGCTTTGACAACATGGAGATATCACATTTCCCAACAATCCTTGCACTTAATTAACAAACAAACAAACAAACAAACAAAAACCAACCAAAGAGTATTTTTTGTTGTATTTAGGAGGAAGTTGTACACAGCAGAGCAGTTTTTTTTTCAACAATTCCCACAATTAGTGCCCATTGACACCAGTTACTTTCTTCACTTTGTCTCAGTGTTTTCATTATTCTACTCACATTAATTACATCTCATTGTTTCGCTGCCCACCCCCACCCCCCAACCTTTTCAGTGTTTGCTTTAGATACTGTTCCTCTTTAGGGCTTATACAGTTAATTTTTTTTAAAAGCTCATGTGTTAGTCTGGGTGGACTAGAGAAACAAATCCATAGAGACTCATGTATATAAGGGAAAGGTTTATATACAAGAGGACATGAACATTGGAAAAACATCCCAACCCAGTCCACTTCAAGGTAACAATTCCAACATTAGCCCATATATCCGATCTTAGTCAAAAAGGTCTTCTTCAGACTTACGAACCACAGGCAATGACATTGAATGCAAGACGATCATAAGTCAGATGGGTAGAATGCCTTTGGATTCTGTGCGCTGTAAACATCTCTGTGCTGGCAGGGGTCTCCAAGTGGCTCCTCTGGCTTCAGAGGTCTGGTTGGAGCCATGTGGCTTCTTCGACTCAGAGCCCGAGGGTAGCATGTGGCTTTTCTTCAGGGATGTCTTGCAGGAAGTCAGCCTCGTCAGTAGAGAGTCTCTAATCGACTCTTGTCAATAGAAAGCCTCCTTGGAAGTGAACCAAGAGAGACACTGTCTCTTACTTCCAAGAAGGAATTAGCACATTTCCCAGCATTCTCAGAGGGGAAGACCACTGCCCACACAGAGATCTTATTGGCTACCTCCACATTGACAGGCTGGACTCTCCCCCTACACTCTTAGTCCTCCAATGTGACAGCAGATTGGGTGACGGCCACAGCTCCCTTCTCAAGGTTGGTATTACTGACTTTTTTGAGCTAAGTGGTTATTGAGGTAAAAGGTGATTTTGGAACATAGTTACTTTTCAAGGGTTAGAAAGTAGTTCAGAACAAGGTTGGTGCTGTTGTTGGGTTCCAATGGATTGGTTCTGACTCACAGTGACCCTGTGTACAGCAGTATGCAAATCAGTCCACGGCCACACTCTTCTCACAGATGTTATGCTGGAGGCATTGTTTCAGCCACTGTGTCAGGCCACTTTATGGAGGGCCACCGCTTTTTTTAACTGCCTTTTAAAATATTGTACCTCCTGTCTCATGGAGCCCACTAAGTCTAGAGCCTCTGAGAATTAGAGTTCTGTTACACATTTATACATCCCCCTTTCTATGACGGTTCTTCTATCATGACCCTGAACAGAATGTTCATTAGTGGTAATGGCCACTGCCTAGATCTTCTGGTTTCAAGATTCATGGAAAATTAATTCTGTATTCTAGCTTTTCCTCTGACATTTGGTTTTTCTTCACTCTCTTTGGCGTCAAATGAATACAGAATATCTGTTGTTGAAACCTCAGTTGGTGACCCTTCCTGAGTCCTTTATTTACTGAGGACTTCCATTGATGTGTTAGACTGGATTGTTAGAGAAACAAAACCCAGTGACATTCACATATGTATACGAAAGAGCCTTATTGCAAGAAGTAGTTTCATTTCTAGAAGACATCTCAGCCCCGTCTAATTGTAGTCCATGGGTCTGAGGCCACCAGGAGCCTTTTACAGACTTATGGAGCTGTAGGTCGAGGATGCCAAGTGGCATGCAGGCAGAACACAAGCTAGTGAGTGAAGACAGGAAGGAAGTTGAGCTGCAGAGTAGTTTCAACAGTGGCCTCAACTAGTGCTTCAGGCACGGTCAGAGGTTTTTCAAATAGAAAAGACCAGCTCTTTGTACCTCCCTTAAAACTAAGCATTGGATGCTGGTTTCTGTCACCAAAGGACAAAACCTTGAGTTGGGTAGTTTTCTGTTGTGGAACGTGAGTGTTAGATTCAGGCAGTTCAGGGAATGAGTGTCTGCACCCTTATGGGACGTTTTAACAGTGCATCCCAGCATCTAGTAAAGTTGACGACTTAAGAATGGTGATTCCTCACCCCAATCTACGTTCATTAGCTGATATTGTTCTGTAAAGGAGTCTTTTTCTTTGTCATGTTGGAATGAATTTTAGTTCTTTCTAAAAGGGCAAGATAAAAGCCTAAGTTTTTCCCTTTTAATTACCAATTTCCAAATAAGTAGTAGGTGCAATTTAGTAATACTCAGGGTTACATTATGACTTTTGTCTTCGTGGGCCACTGCCTGCATAAATTACAACTCTCAAGGCTGGAATCATCATCCTCTTTTTTCCTCTCAGAGCTATGGCAGAGGGGGGTGGGGAGTGATTGACTTAAGGCACATCCTACACTGGTATGGCTTGCAGTTCCGAAAATTATTTAATATGACTCTTCTAGCTGTAGTCTTTCTAACTCCCATGAAGTGACTTGTGGGATCACACAATTGGTTGTATGTAATCTTTTCTTGGTGGCTCTGGAGGGGATTCTCAGAGAAGGAGGGGGAGCTGCTCAAAGGATTATATGATTCATGTGCGAGTGATTGACAGCAGGTCTAACTGTGATTGTAATAACTCGGAACATGGTTCTGGCCTTCAGTATGGATTGCAACTCAGTGTAAAGAAAAGCAAAATCTTTAAAACGAGACCAGGTGGTAACATCATGATAAACAGAAAAATGTTGACATCATCAAGGATTTCATCTTGCTGGAGACCACAGTCAGTGCTTGTGCCCTAGGGGAATGCAATGTGGTTGCTGAGCCATGGAAGTGACCCGTTCAAGTTGTCATCAGGTGCCACCAATTTGATTTTGACTCACAGCAACCTCATTGGACAGACTCAAATTACCCTGTAGGCTGCTATCTTTATGGGAGCAGATGACCAGGTCTTTCTCCAGTGAAGCTGTTGGGTGGATTTGAGCCACACACATTTCCTCTGGCAACTGAGTATAGTTAGCCTTTGCAGTCACCAGGGCTCCTCAACTGAGGCTAATTGTCCTGCTCTTAAAGTGAGACTAGTCAGCATGGATGTTTATTGTTCTGCACTTCAGGTCATTGTGTTGATACCACCTCAGAAGACTTGAAGTCAGGTATGACCCCCGTCCTCTGTGAAATTATGTTTTAGGAGGGATGAATGGTATTAGAAAAAGAATTCACAATTTATTACAATTGTGATGGTTATTATAATGGAAAATAAAGAGGGCAAGATACAATTGGGTGCTGGCCTGGCCTGAGTGTCTGAAGAGAGTTATAAATACCGAATGAGCTCCTGGAAAGGACCTGGACCCTTGCCTTGCCTTTTGCTAGAATTACACATCCTGTGGTCCTCTAGCAGGGGAGCCACGAGACAAGCTGCAGTTCTGTGTCCCTCAGGGATCTCCCATTGCTTTCATTCTTCTTGTCGTGTCAACTGTCAGTCAACCAAGAAGAATAGCAACTGCCCCAGACTCTAGAGAAGCCTGACAGAAGGCAGGAAGGACATTTGAGGAAAATGGAGCAGAACATATAAAGCAGATAAAATATATCCGCTCTCCTATTCCATTTCCTCTCTGGTTAATCTTCTTAGGCGTGATGGGCAGTTGCTTACAGATTTATGCTATAGCATGAGAAAAATGTATTCCCAGAACCCATGAACAGCACAAAGGAAGGGGCTTAGTGGAAGAAGGTGGGAATGGCAGAGGGACTACTAGATATTGCATCTTAGAATAATAGATATTTAGCAATTATTGATAATAAAGAAAAATTCTTTGCGCCCCAGCCTACAGTTTCCAAAATTCTGTGAAAATGTCCTGATTTCAAAAGAATCATTGAAACAATTGCTGCTGCTGTCGTGAGCACCATTAACTGACTCCCAGTCCATGGAGACACCATGCACACTTGAAAGGAACTTTTCATATCCCTGTAGCATCTCATGACTGGCTGTGTTTGGGCCAGGAATTTCACTGGCCCACCTTGGGAAGTAGATCGCCAGGCTTTTCTGCATAGACCTTCCTTCTCTGGTAGCTGTAGTGTACTGCTGTTCAACATCCCAGCAGCCTGCAAGCCTCCAGTGACTGGCGGATGGTGGCTACACGCGAGACGTTGCAATGTAGCAGGTTTCTGGCCCTGCGTTTGTAGTTCTGCTGAGATGATTTGCTAGACCACAGTCTTACAAGGGAGTGGCTAGTCTCCTATGCCACAGGGTGTTTCCAACCCTTCGTGGCATTAGTCAGTTACTACGCAGGTGACTGCTCTACGGAGGAGCTGAGTCTGTTCATGGTTTTGGTGGTAGGAGTTAGCTTACAAAAGGACCAAACTACAGAAGCCAAAGGAGGAGCCACATCCATCAAGAGGAAGGGTCTGGAAAGGAATACGTCATTTGGGATCTTTTGCTGAGAAACCTCTAGACCTAGGAGAGGAAGACTTTTATTATCAAAGATGTGACAGCACATGATAGCGCAAGACATGTGTAGCAGCAAGAGGAGCAGCAGTACAAACCAGTTAAGACAGCCATGAGGGACGTTCTGGCCTCTGGAATGAGGAGATTGCAGTGTGGTTGCCAATCCACAGAGCAGGAGCCTTGGTGCCCTTGGGCAGGAGGCTTGCTGTGAAGTGGGGTTCCTCTAAGCACTAGGTGGATTCAAGAGAGCTGTCACACTTGCATAAGCTGGGCAAACCTGAGTAGGACCCAGTGGCAGATGCCCGAGAGAAGGGCCAATGGCAGGTATGGCCTAAAGAGAAGGCCCTTCAGGGGGTATGGCTGAGAAGAAGCTGAGAATTGTCTTGGCTGGAAGGTGCCCTGATTACCCTGTCTCCTGAATTGTGCCCAGGTATGTCCATGATGATTCTAATCCCAAGTTATAGCTTGTTATTTTCACAAAAAAACACAATAACTTGTTATTTTCACAAAAAAACACATAGTTCTGAGGATGGTTTGGGAGTTCTGTGTGGCCATTGCAACAAATTGCCAAACCAGCAGAGAAACAGAGACGTGCTTCTCTCTGGAGTGAGCTGTGCTGAGAATGTCTGGTGTCAGAATTGATCAACTAGTTGGAGATTGAAAGGTATGTCTGACCTCGCCACCCCCCATCGTAATCAGCTTTGTGGTGATGGTGGTTCTCCCTCCTTGTGATTTTAGATAAGGCTTGACACCAATCGATTAAAGGGCCCTCAGCTGGGAATGGCAAACAATCTAACACCAAATCACCAATATCTCTTGCTGGAATAGTAGCTAGGTGGAAATTATCTCTGCACCCTGGATCTTGCAGAATCAAATCTTGGAAGGGAAGACTTTTCAGGTCTCATTGAGATCCACAGTGATCATGGATCGTGTTGCATGAGATCGCAGTGAGCGGAGAGGCCCTTTACTTGTCACTTGTTGTCCCAGATAGGGCCTTCTCTCTGATTTGACAAGTCATCTTGAGGACCAGCAGCATCACCAGTGATAAACCCTGAGACCCTTTTGGAAACAACGTCTCATGACTCCCTCCCTAGACTAATTGAATCAGAATCTCTGGAGGTGTGGACATGGCTTCTGCTATGTTTTCTGTTTATTTCTTACATAAGTTTAAAAAACAAATGAGAGTCCTGTTGGTATAGTCAGCTATGCTTTGAGCTAATCAAAGACTCTTAGTGAAACAGAGGCAGAAGAGTAAGGACTGGGGTTGGTTTCCCAAGAGAATGAATAAGAGGAAGAGGTGATTCCCAAGAGGTTAGAACAGTCTTTCTCAACCTCAGCATCGTTGTGTTAGGCTAGGTTGACCAAAGAAACAAATCCAGTGACACTCATATATGTAAAAGAAAAAGCTTTATACCAAGGCATCCCAGTCCAATTCAAACCATAATTCGACATTAGTCCCTAAGTTCCTCTTCAGAGACATGCAGCCACATGCAGTGGTGCAGAATGCAGGAACATCATGGGCTGGTGGGTGCAGAGTCCTGTGGATCCACAGTCAGCAGAAACATGGCAGGGCTCCGGCGAATCTCAGGGTCGGTGACTCAGTCCCAGCAGCAGGAAGCCAGAGTAATCAAGTGAGAAGGAGCTTCCCAGAATCCTCCAGGCTGTGAGCCCACTGACACATTGGATTCCACCCCTTAACTTTCATGTATCCTCAAGTTTACATGAAACCATTAAGTACTACAAATATTGACATTTTGGGCTGCATAATTCTTGATCTCGTGCACTGAAGGATGTTTACCAACATCGCTGGTTGCTACCCACTAGATTAAAGTGACCAGACGTCCCCCCCCCCTTTTTTTTTTAACAATTTAACAACGTCTCACGGCATTTTAAAATTCACATGACTATATTGCAATACTATTTTTACATTCTATGAAAATTTTTGTTGCTCCATGTAGACCAATTTTTAATCAACAGCCCCTTTCCCCCTAGTCAATGGTGTCCCACTTAAAATCTGATCACTTTACATTAGATACTTGTTTTGGTTTGTGACAAGACATTAACCAATGTCCCCTGTGGGGAGGGGAAATTCCTCCATTGAGATATTTCCTCATTGAGAACCCCTGGCATTGGCTTAAGAGTGTTAAAGAGAATGTTAAAAAGTGTGGGCTTCTTCTGAGGGAGAAGTGAATATCATCCTCTGCTCTGTGGTCGTTAGTGTTGGAGCCAACACAAGGGCCCCTACAGCACCACCCATACTTTATGAATGAGCTCTGGAGCACAATTGAAAGATCAACTGTTAGCCCAAACATTGGCAGCTTGAACTTTCCAGCAACTCCATGGAAGAAAGACTTGACTGGCTGCTCTGTAAAGATTTTGTGAAGAAAACCTTCTGGACCAGTTGTAGAATCACTGGACCTCACTGAGCAACAGGAGATGCCATGTGACATATGTGCATTTCTTCCTTCTGTTGGTAGGGCAGGGTCAACTGGGTGCTGCAAATGAAGCAGCACCCAACCACTAGCAGGAAGTCGGGTAGTTCAGATGCACCCAGAAGTACCACCAAAGCAAGGCCTGGCAGTCTGCTTCCTCAAGGTCACAGTTGTGGAATCCTTGACTCTGCCCACCCGGGGTTGCCTTGAGCTGGGATTGACCAGACAGCAACTAGCAACATATGCCTCCCTCTGGGTGTCTGAAAGGCCTCTCCCCTTCAGGATCTGAGAAGATTTGGAGAGAAGAAAGAGTCATTTCTTGGCCAGAGCTCAGACTCTGAAAGCACTGGAGCTGGTTGGAAAAGCCGACATCAAAGCCCAGTGTCTTCCCACATAGCCTCCAGGGTTGCCCTGTCCCCAGGAGCCGTCACAGTCAGTTTGCTGCCCCCCTCTCCCCCCACTTCTCACTTTATCCTTGACTGTTACCATGTCCTCCCACTGGGCAAACCACCTCACAGCCCTAGACTTGGTTCCCAGCACCTTGCAGGGGAGGGGGCAGGCTCAACCCACACCATCAAAGGAAGTCAGTGGGAGGGGAGAGCCAAGAGGGCCCAGAATGGATCTGAAAGGTTGGCTTCCTCATCTTCCTTGTGCACCCCGGTCACGGTCACTTAACCTTTGTGTCCTGACGCTGTGGTTTCGGGTTTGGGCCATAACAGCAAGGTAGATGGTTCCCACTAGCTGCTGCTCAGTTCCCAGGAAGATGTACAGTCTTTGAAATCCTCTTTTTTGAAATAAGTCATTTGATTGGGGCCTCATACAACCCTTATCACAATCCGTCCATCCATCCATTGTGTCGAGCACATTTGTACATTTGTTGCCGTCATCATTTTCAAAGCATTTTCTTTCTCCTTGAGTGCTTGGTATCAGCTCCTCAATTTCCCCTTCCCACCTCCTCCCTCCCAAACCATTGATAGTTATAAATTATTATTATTTTTTCATGTTTTGTACTATCCGATGTCTCCCTTTATCCCCTTGTCTGTTGTCCACCCCCTGTGAGAGGTTATAGCTAGGTCATTGTGATCATGAAACCCTATTTAGATAGAGTAGCGATGAATCAGAATCCATGCGGTGGCAGTGGGTTTGGGTTTGGAAAGTCAGTCTCTGTAGAACTCCCAAGACCTCGGTCCACCCTTTGTAAATTGAGGGGGTGAGGCCAGATGTTCTTTAAGAGATGTCTTTATTAGGATAGCCATTTTTCTTGCCTGGTTGTGTGTGAGAAAATTCCATTATCTTTCTTTAAAATTTTTTTTTCTTTATTCAATTCACTTAAAAAATCATTTTATTGGGGGCTTATACAATTCTTATCACAATCCATCCATCCATCCATCCATTGTGTCAAGCACATTTGCATATTTGTTGCCATCATCGGTCTCAAAGCATTTGCATTCTACTTGAGCCATTGGTATCAGTTTCTCATTTCCCCCCTCCTTCATGAACCCTTCATAATTTAGAAATTATTATTTTGTCATGTCTTACACTGTCCAACGTCATTATCTTTCAATTCCACTTTTCCATGAACTTTTTGTAACCCCCTTGAACTATGGTATTGGCAAAGAATATTGAAAGTATTGTGGGCTGCCCAAAGAAATAAAGCTCCTTGGAAGAAGTACAGCTGCAATGCTCCCCAGAAGGAAAGAAGGAGAGCCTTCAACCCATGTACTGTAGAGAGACCGGTCCCTGGAGAAGGACTTCATGTCTGATGAAGTAAAGGGGCAGTGAGGAGAGGAAGGTCCTCTGTAGGATGGACTGACACGGTGACTAAAACAGTGGACTTGAACCTAAGAGGACCAGACAGTCCCCAGGGGGGCTGTGAGTCAGAACTGACTTGAGGGCCCTTAACCACAGTACTTACTCTTCCAGCGCCATCTCTGATGTTCGTAGTGAACCTCAGCTATGAGATTCTAACCATGGCCTTGGCCAGCGAGGGCCAAGGCCACTGGATTAGCAGGAAGAACTTTGGAACTTGATTAGTCTGACATTAGAACCCCAGTTCTAGCAACACGAGAGTCCCAAGGTGTTTACATACGGGCTCTGGGCCCCACTTTGTACATCTGTAGAATGGGGATAATGATATGGACTCCCAGGATTGAAACCCCCCACCTCAGAGCGTGGGTAGGTGGGAATCCATGGCAGGCATTCAGAGTATCAGTGCCCTTCTGACATTCTGCTAGCTGTGTGGTGCATTTTTTTTTTAAAGGAAGGAATTTCACTGTTCACTGATGTAAGAAATCGAGGGAACAAGCTTCCTTTACACACTGTTCCCAATACTCGATTCACTGCACGATTTAAATACTCTCATTTGCCTCTGTCTTCTCACGTCTCTAGTAGAAGTTCCAATGCTCTGATTATGCAGAGGAGTTGAAGATGGACCAAGGGAGGTTATTTCAAGAAGAAGTGATGCCAAAATATTAATAGAGATTAATTTTGGAAGGAAAGTAGGGAGTGTTTCCCCTTTCATTTTCTACTCTGCTACATGGTGTAAATCCTTAAAGCCCTTTAATGGCTTTTCATTGCTGTCAGCAGAGCAGTCAGTCCCCTTAACGGAGCATACACAAACTGTGTGGCCAGCCCTGTAAGCACCCGAACCTGTTCCTCAACACCCAGCCCCACCCCACACTGAGACTCATGCCCAGACTGAGCTTCAGACACAGGCTTGTTGTCAGTTCCCAGTTTCCAGCTCCAGGGTTTTGCCTCTGCTGGCCCCTCTGTCCGCAGACTGCCTCTTCCATACCCTCCCCAGTGAGCCCTGGTCCCACAGTGGGCCATTGGGCTGCTGACCTCAAGGGCAATGGTTCCAACCCATCAGCCACTGCCAAGGGAGGAAAATGAAGCTGTCTGCTCCCATCAAGACTTACCGTCTTGGAGACTCTAAAGAGGGTCTAGGGAGGGTCTGTAGGCATTGGAGTTGACTCAGTGTGGCATTGGGTTGCTTGGTTAACTTCATATTTTCATTGTCACTCCATTCTCATTTCCTCTGCAGAGCCTTCTCTGGCCCTCAAACTAAATGAGTGAGCAGCCATTGAACGGCTACCAGCTTGTGGTGTTAAGGTAGAGTTGTGCACCACAGGGTTTGTAGAGGCTGAATTTTTGTAAGTGGACCAGGCCTATCTTCTGAGGTGCTTTGGGGTGGACTTGAACCTCCGACCTTTTGGTTCACAACTGACTGTGTGACCCACATTCATCGTTCAGGGACTCACATCTAAGGGCTGTCCCTTTTAGTCTTTCTCATACGAGGGGACTTCAAAAAGGTGGTCGAAAATGGAATTGAACTGCAGCCCACTGGGATGGAGGTTCAATTCCCGCTCACAGGAGCAAAGGCTGGGCCTCCTACTCCCACCACCAGGGCAGTGATGCCTTTAAAAAAAAAAATGGAATTGAAAAGTAATGGAATTTTCCCGTAAACTTTTGAAACCCTCTGATTTTGTTCTGTTGATCTTTCCGCAGCATGTGTTACACTTTGTAATCAGATAGTAAGCAATGTACTTTTTAACACTAAGTATATAGATATAGTTTCATTGCACTTCATCCACATACCATACAATTGAATAATTTAATCTTGTCCACAAGAAGAGTTGTGCAATCGTTACCACAATCAATTTTAAAACAGTTTCTTCTTCCTTATACTCATTGTTACTTATGTAATAATTGTTTTCAAATTGTGGCAAGAATGTACACAAAAAATTCTCCAACTCAGCAACTTTTGCGTGTATAATTCAGTGCCGTGATTATACTCTTACACTTATTTATACAGACATGTGCCAAATTGACATGAATGAAACACACATTTTCTTTAAATAACTTATTTTATCAAAAATTATACATGAAACTTGTGAGACAATTTATTTATATAAAGTTTATCATATTTAACCTTACACAGTATTTGATATATTAGGCTTCAATAAGGGTCGCTTAGGTCGGTCAGTCTGACAGTCTCCACTGCCTTGTTTGTCTTTACGTTTCCTGCCTCGGTCATTCTCTCTGTCTCCTGCTTAGTCTGGAGAACATGATTGTCATACTACCTATTCCCCAGATTTGTGATGAGGAGTCCCGCGTGGTACAAAAGGGCACGGCTCATTTACTAACTGAAAGAGTGACTACCAGAGTCCACACAGAGGTACCGCAGAAGAAAGGCCAGGTAATCTATTTCTCGAGGTGGGGGGAACAAAACCAACCTCTGGAGTACAGTTCTACTCCAACAGACGAGGGTGCCATGGGTCACAATGGACTGGATGATGGTTGGCTTTGCTTTTGTTTGTTTAGATGTGTGATGCACATTACGTGAATTATATGTTCTTTGGACACGTTTTCAAAAGAGAGCAGTCCCTGGAGAAGGGCATTAGCTGGGTAAAGTAGAGCAGTGGCAAAAAGGCGGAAGGCCTTGGACAAGAGAGATGGACACAGGCTGAGCCCTGGTGGCATAAGTGGTTGAGTGCGGGACTGTGGCCTGCAGGCTTGGCAGTTCAAATCCAGCGGCGGCTCTGAGGAGCAGTACTGGGTAGTGCTCAAGACCACCAGAGATAGTGATGTTCCCCCCCCCCCCCAAAAAAAAAAAAAAAGAGAGATGGACACAGTGGCTGTGACATGGGCTCAAACAGAAGAGTTATGAGGATGGTGCAGGGGTGGGTGGTGTTTGGTTCTGCTATACGGGGGATCTCCAGGAGTCAGAATCTACTTGATGGCACACAGCTACAACATGTACAGGGCAGGGAGCAGTGGGGGTGTAGTCAGTGAGTGATACACCACTCTGCTAACTGCAGGATCAGCAATTGAGCTCCACCAGCCGCTCAGAGGGAGAAAGAGGATGCTCTCTCCTCCCGTAAAGATTTCCAGCCTCAGAAAGCCTGGAAAGCAACCCTGCCCTGCCTGCCCTGCCCTGCCGGTTTGCTATGCGTCATCATGGACTCGATGGCAGTTGTCTTATTTTTATGTATAAAGTACTAGAACGGGGCCCTGGACATAGAAAGATCTCCATTCAGAGTAGCTATTGTTAGCTGAAGTTGAGAGCTCTGCCAATTGTTTCCTTCTGTCTACCTCTCTGCTTTGGCTCTTGAAGTAGAGGTCCATTTCTCCCGCTGACCAGATTGAAAACTCAAGGGAGTTAGGATGTTTGGGTGAGTGAGTAATGGTGGTCAGTGGTAGACTTCTTGCCTCCCAAATGGGAGACCCAGGTTGGGGTCTTGTGCACTGCCTCTGTTAGCGCAGGCTTGCATGTTGCTATGGCAGCCAACAGATGTCAGCAGAGCTTCTAGATTAAGATAGGCTAGGAAGAAAGGCTTGGTGACCTACTCCCCAAAATCAGCCATGGGGACGTCTGTGAATCCCAACAGTCTAATCTGAAATTGATCCACGATGGCAGCACCGGGCCAGGCAGCATGTTGTTCCCTGGTGCAGGAAGGAGGTAGCTGCATGTGTTGGGCCAACACCCCGATAGGAAGCAACAATGACAATGTAAATTTAGTTCTTAGCATCTCTCCAACATGGTTCTTTGCTTGTGTAATCTGGAGAGGTCTCTACCTTAGTTTTGCAACATTGTTTCAAATGGGAGGCTCTCATTTTGCAACATTGTTTCAAATGGGAGGCTCTTAAAGCTCTGTGTTCTACTGTGAGGAAAGGGATTCTCTCTCTTTCTCTCTTTGGCTAGGGCTTGGGATCCACAACCCAAGGCAATTGGGAGTTTTTGCCTTGGAATCTTGGCCTTGAGAGGGTCAAATAAAGATTCTGCTTGGTAAAAGATTCAAGTGTCCAGAGAAAGTGTGACAAATTAGGTTTTTTTTTTTTGGGGGGGGGGAGGGGCATCACTGCTCTCCGGTAGAGGGAGTAGGAGGCCCAGCCCCACTGCTGGAACTGAACCTCCGTCCCAGTGGGCCGCAGTCCCACGCACAACCACTACACCACCGGGGCTCAGCTCGACAAATTAGGTTTTAAAAAATATATTAATGTTCTATTTTTGTTTTGTGACATGTCTATTTTATCATGAGAAAAAATATATGATAAAAATCTAAAGGAATTCAGTAAGCTTTTAGAAATTAGCTTTATTAAGGTAATTTTGTTAACCATATCATTCACCTAGTCAAAGTGTACAAATGTTGCAGTGCCCTTTTAGTATATTCAGAGTTTGCAACCATCATCACAATGAATTGTGGGATATTATTTGCAGCGCCGTACCGCATTCTCCCATTCCTGTTCCCCCCCCGTCCGCCCCCCAGCTGGTCCCCCTAAATACTCATGCCATTAGCAGGGACTGTTTCTATCTGCTGGTTGCTTGTTGCTGAGTATTGATTCCTTCTCTACCACTCTCCAGTCCTACATAATCTCCAATCGATTTTCTGTGTTTCAAAACTCAAAAAATACCAAAATCACCGTCATGGAGTAGATTCTGACTCATAGCGACCCTATGAGACAGAGGACATTTGCCCTTTAAGAGTTTCTGAGATTGTAAATTTTTAAGGGAGGAGAAAGTCTCATCTTTCTTTCGCAGAGCAAGCTGGTGGTTTCAAACTGGTGACCTTGCAGTTAGCAGCCCAATATGAAACCTACTGTGCCAGTAGAGCTCCTTATTTTCTGTCTCTAAGGATAGAACGTTGTCCTCAAATCAAGACGTAAGCTGTGCTTTTCCTTACCTTGGTTCCTTTTTGAGCTTTGTGTTGATTCACTGCCCCAGCATTTTGCAGCTTAAAAACAACACATTATCTCAGTTTCTGCCGAGTAGGAATCCAGGGACCATCTAGTAGGGTCCGCGGAGGAGGCATCTCTCATGAGGCCACATTCCAAGTGCTGACTGGGACCACAGCCTTATTTAAGGGGCGGATGGGGAAAGGAGCTGCTACCACGTGAACTTACATCATTGTTGGCCGGATTCAGTTCTTTAAGGCAGCCATACTCAATCTGTGGGTCACAACCCCTTTGGGGATCTAATGACCCTTTCACAGGAGTCGCCCAATTCATAACAGTAGTAAAATTGCAGTTATGAAGTAGCAGCGACAATCATTGTATGGTTGGGGGTCACGATACCATGAGGAACTGTATGAAAGGGTCGCAGCATTAGGAAGGCTGAGGACACTGCCCTAAGGGATGGTGGAGGAAGACCTCGGTTCCTGGCTGGTCGTTGGCTAGAACCCGCCCTCAGTTCTTTGTCCTGTGAGTGCCTCCAGCATGGCAGCTGGCTGCATTAGAGTCCGCACTCGAGAGAGGCTGTTAGAACAATAGACGTCATAATCATTTCCCGGAGAAGTAATGTCCCTTCAGTGTTGTTCATGAAGCAAGGTGAGACGCAAGTTTTAAAGGGGGAGAAAAACGATACAAAACGGTGGATACTAGGAAATAGGGGATCCCAGGGACCATCTTGGACATTGTCTATTGCACGTCTATCCTGAGTCCCACCAATGAGTTTCATAGGCTACTCAATAGCTTGCGTGTGTGTGAGAAGCTGTATAGAACAAACCATTTGCCAACTCAGCAGGTTTTACCCATGCAACTCGGTGATTTGATTGTGCTCATCATGTTGAACAACCATCTCAGTCTCCTTTTAATGGTGTTTCCATGGAACTGGGGCCGACTCAGTGGCAGTTGATAACCACGACAACCAGTAGCAGCAGAATTAGTAGCTCTTTGCATCCCGTTCATATCTATCTGCTGGCTGAGGCTACTTGTGGTTGCTGAGTACCTGGGGGCTGGCTCCTTCTCATGGGAACCTTGTGGAGGAGTTGAACAACCCCACAGGGGTGTCTTGATGGCAGGCTTTATGGGAGCAGATCAACAGGTCTTTCTCCTGCAGGGTTCCTAAGTGGGTTTGAACTGCCAACCTTCTGGTGAGCGGTGGAGTACTTAACTTTTGCAACACCAGCCCTGCTTGCTGCCCCTCGTGAGTCTATATTCACACACGGTAATAGGAGTCTTCAGACTCACAGGATAAGTAGTTCAGCTTTTGGACTACGTGACAGTTGAATAAAATGATTAGTAGAGACACGAAAGCTAGGGAAGACATGGGACATAGCTATCCTCTTCGATGGAGAGGCAATTACAACCAGTGCTTCTCCCCCCCCTTTTTTTTTAAATTAAAAATCATTTTATTGGGGGCTCGTATATCATTTTTCCAATACATAAATAAACATACTGTGACAAGAACCCTCGCACATCCGCTACCGTCATCATTCTCCAAACATCTGCCCTTTCCCCCAGCCCCTGGTGTCGGTTCCCCCAACCTGTCCCCTGTTCCCCTGCTCTCTCTCTCCCTTCCACCCTCAATACTTTACAAATTATTGTTATTCTGTCACATGTTACCCTTCCCGACAGCTCCCTCAGCCCACTCCCCCATGCCTATCCTCCAGATAGGTCATATGTAGATCCTTGCAGCTGGTTCCGTCTCTACCCCATCTTCTCTCCACCCATCCAGTAGTTCCATTCTAACCACCGGCCCAAGGGAGCTCATCCATCCTGATTTCCCCATATCTCCAGCCCCCCTCTCCACTAGTGTACCTTCTCCAGTCCATCCGGATGTGCAAGGTAGAGTTGGGATCATGATGGTTGGGGGGTAGGGAGACCTCAGGAACTAGAGGAAACTTGTTTGCATCATCACTGCCTGGCTGCACTCTGACTAGTCTGTCTCCTTCTCGTGGCTCCCCTGTAAGGGAGTGGCCAATTACCCACCAGTGGGCCTTAGGTCCCCACCCTGCCCCTCCCCTCACACGTAATGAAGTGATTCCTGTTCTTTGATGCTCGCTATCTGCTCCCTTTGGGCCCTCTTGCTCACACTTGATGGAGTGCTTCTTCCCTGTGGACTTTGCGGTCCCCATGCTGAATGGCCACTCAGTTATCTTCACGTCTTTGAGACTTTACAGTGCTTTTATTTACTGCTCCGTTCTGTGATTTGTGGGGAGAATGGATTTTTAAAATTTAATTCCTTTCAAGTAAGGAATCACTTGTCAAGTTCATGAAACCCCACATATTCATTAATCGTGGTGTCAGGCACAAATCTTCCTTTTAGACTCATCTAAGTATGAATTGAGATCAAGATCGTTTAAACTTAGCTCTTGGACCCTTATGTGGATGTGTTGATATCAAAGTTGCTCTGGTGAGTTTTCCAGAGAAATACTACAGTGGGCTTCCTGAGGATACACCCTACCCTGGCATCAGTTACAAATGCTCCGGGGATGCACTCAGTGGTCACACCTCCTTGTTTGGCCTTTATTTTTATGGAGTACCTAGCATTGCTCGTGATGGGAGCATTTGTATACAGCAATCTGCCTGCTCCTACCTTCCTGGAGCTGGAGTGGCTCAGATAACCTGTACTTGACTGTTAACCCAAAGATTGCTTGTTCTAACCCATCCAGAGAAAAGCCTGGCAAACTGCTTCCAAGAAGATTCCAGCCAAGAAAACGCTAAGGAGCAGTTCAGTTCTATACATATGGGTGACCAGCAGTCTAGGGCAACTCAGTGACAGCCAACAACAACAACAACCACAACCACAACCACAACCACAACCACAACAACCAGTAATTACTGAACCTCTCCGAGACCCACCTCCTGAACTGTCTCTTGAGAACAGTTACGGAGAGGACTCGAGATAGTGCACATAATATGTTCCACTTTAGGTTGACTTTTAGACAGTGCCCCAGGGCATCTTCTCCATCTTTGGTCATGGTGACGAAACAGGTAGGGTTTTCTAGAAAACAAATCTCAGCCATGCCTGTGGTCAGTTTTATCCTCATTCTTCCTCTGCTTTTGTTGTGAGCTTCAGTCCGGCCAATTCAGACTCGTGGTGATGGCCTGTATAATAGAACTAAACATCGCCCAGCCCTGGCCATCTTCATCATCATTGCTATGTGTGAATCTTGGTTGTAGCCATTCATCCCACTGAGGGTTGTCCTTTTTTTCACTGATTCCAAACAGGATGTCCTTCTCTAGTCATTGGTCTTTCCCAATGACACATCCCAAGTAAGTGAGCCAAAGTCTACACTCACTTTTAAGGAGCCTTCTTGTATTTCTTCTAAGATGGATTTGTTCATTCTTCTAGCAGTCCACAATACATCTGCTCGCTCTCTCTCTATTTTATTCCCCAACAGCCTAATGCAAATGAGTCAAATCTTCTTTTGTTTTCCTATTTCATTATCCAAGCTTTGTTCACATAGGCAATTGAAGAAACCATGGCTTGGGCCAGGCATAACTTAGTCATCAAAGTAATAACTCTACTTTCGGGAACTCTACAGAGATCTTTTGCAGCAAATTTGCCAATGCAATCCATCGCCCGCTTTTCTCAGCTGCTCTTTCCATCATTCCTTTCAGGTTAGGCCCCATTTCTTTCAGGCCAAGGTTTATGGAGCCATGGCAATGGGCACCGTCATTTAGAATTGCATTTTGGGGAGCGCGCATCCTGGCTTGGGGGCCAATGGCCAGGCGACGGTAGAGATCAAGCTCTGCTCCACGGAGGATGCAGGCGTAAGACCAAATGGCAAGTGCATGCTAAAGTGCTTGTGCCCTTGGCTCTCCATTAGCGAGTCACCCTAGCAAATAAAAAAGAATTGTTTGATGTCGAAAGGGCAAGATTCACAGTCAGATTTTTCAGGAGGTAAGTTATCCTCTTTTCTTTAGTCAGTAGTAACAGAGGCTGCATGTTCCCAAGTTTCACGTCCCCAGTCAGGAGAGAAGGAAGCCCAGGGGACATTTAAAAGCTCGGTGACATTTGCTGACATTCTCCCTGCTTGTGTCTTGCAGCCTACTTCTGCTTCCTCGTGACGGCTCTGGGCGTGACAGCTGGTGCCCATCGCTTATGGAGTCACAGGTCCTACAAGGCCAAGCTGCCTCTGAGGATATTTCTGGCTGCCGCCAACTCCATGGCTTTCCAGGTGGGGGATGGCCTGTCCTCTCTGTCTTAGACACCCAGGACATACGGCATGACGAGAGGGAAGAAGGGTGGGCATACATGCTTCCTCCAAAAGGAACCCCATTCCAGGCTCAGTCTCAGACCCTAAAGACTCCCATGCCTGCCCTAATGGTTATTTCCTTGTAGCATGAGATACAGCGGTGTCAGTTGGCGATTTTCTGCCACCAGCCCCGCCAAAATATGGAGGGGAAAGGAGGTTCCACCACCCAGAGACTTCCTGCCCTAAACATGCCTTGAAACTCTCTTCGTTTGTGCAGCACTCACCAGGGACCAGGCTCCAGAGAGAGCATGATGCCTTGTGCACAATTGCGTTTTGTCCTCATGATAATCCCTGAGGTCGGTGTTACGTAGATCCCCATTTTACAGACTAGGAAACTAAAGCTTCGGATTCGACAGAGTCTGCACAAATCATGTGACTTGGGGGTGGGGGCAGGCAAAGTCGCTCCCAGATAGACTAATGCAGCTCTACCTGACTCCTGCGACACAGATGACCGCCGTCGCCCTAGGACCGGGGTCAGCAAACTGCGGCCCTCGAGCCACAGGCACCTCTTTCAGCGTGAGCGTGTGGCTCTGAATTCACTCTGAAAACACTTGAAGGGTATTATTTCAGGTCACGGTGGCTTCATCTGTTGGGAGAAACAGATTTAAGGCTCTTGAGTGATTTTAAAGTTGTTAGGAGAGACAGGACTGGCTCTTCGGTCTCGAGAGTCTGCCAACCCCTGCCCTAGGAGATAGTGGTAGGAAGACATCAGGCATGAGAAGTTAGCGCATTTGAGCTTTAGAACCTTGGATAAGGGACAGATTACCTGCGGTGACTTTCTCTGTAGATGTAAGACTGACACTTCATTCCTAGGGTTGTCGCCCAATCACGACAATGGTGTTGTTGTTGTGGGGTTTCACGGGGCTCTCTCCCACTCATGGTGACCCCTGGGTGAGAAAGGCTCACAGGGTGTTTTCTGACTTTGAGTGGCTGGCTGGATTTGAACCACCACCCTCAGAAAGCAGCCAAGGTCTCTATCACGGAAAAGTATAGAGAGCTGTATTGAGAGGCTTATGACTACACTGTTGGGCCAGGTCCTTTTCCAATGGCTCCAGCCATTTCCCACCATCTTGGTTCATGTTTCATAGCTGCCGGAACTCTGCTTTGATCGCGGAGCTCCGTTTTCACAGCTCCTCGGCTGATCCAGGCAGGGTGCATGACCATAACTTGTTGCCACAATTTCTGCTGCAAGTGACTGCAGGCCATGTGTGTTCCCGCCCGTTGGGAAGAAGTGGCAATTCCCAGACCTGATTTCGAGTTCAAGGAAGTGGACCTTTTCTGTGACTCAGACAGGCAGCCCCTTCTTGGCCACTTCTGCCCTGGGACCCCACCCTTCAAGACAGCCTCATTCTTGAGAGTTTCCTCTGAGTGCTCTGTTGCTAGGGGTTCCTTCTCTATTTCAGGCTTCCCACCTACAGTTGGCGCGCTCAAAGTACACAGGATAACGCACAGTAGATCAATTAGGGAGCACGGCTTGTCACAGTGGGCAAGTCAGAGCAGCATCCGGGGAACGTGCTGTTTTGAATGACGAAGTTGCTGGCAGCATCCTGGCTGCAAGTCATTTGCTCGCCATGAACTGCGTGAACTCAGCTGTGGTTTCTCTGGTTCCACCCCCTGATGGCAGTGCTCTTGGTTTGTCACAGCACTGGTTTGATCATAATCCTGTCGAAACTTGGTGTTGTTGACTCCAGTTTTATCTCTTTTATTTAGTTCAAGCGGTTTATTGTCTTTAGCCTCCAGTGATATACTGCATGTACGTCCTGTTGTTATAAAAACCCTTCTGGTCGCTGAGATTCTAGAACCCTGATTTTTCTTTTCCCAAAGAGACTATTTGTTTAGAACTCTTTTTCTAAAGACCCGAGTTTGCTCCACACATATCATGTAAGAGACTGTGATTTCCAATGTACTCAGGGAGAAAGCACATTAGCGAGGAAAGTGTCCAGGTCCCAGAAGCAATTCCTCCCTCTGCCATTTGGCCCATGTTGGAGTTGGGGGTACATTTTAATTTTGTGATCTGCAAAAGGGTTAATGATATTGACCTCACAGAGTTGCTGGGAAGATGGAATCATGATGGTGAAGTGCCCCACGCAGGGGGGCGGTACTTGTTGCTCGCCGTGGAGAAGCCAGCCCCCACCCATAGCAGTCCTGCCCAGTCCCATGCCATCCTCACCATGGCCCTTATGCATTAGCTCATTCTTATAGCCACTGCGTCCATCCACTTTGTGAAGGGCTTTTGTGTTGACACCGCCCTTCCACTTTATCAAGCATGATGCCCTGCCCGTGGGACTGTTCTCTATAGATAACATTTCCAAAGTACACGTGCATCTTGCCATCCTTGCCTCTAAGGAGCATTCTCGTTGAACTTCTTTTAAGACACATTTGTTTGTTCTTTTGGCAGCCCGCGGGACTTTCAGTATTGTTCACCAGCACCATAGATGCATCTATTTTTCTTCAGTCTTCTTTATTCAGCTCATCGTAGCTCTCAGTAAATATTGCTCCCTCCTGCGCCCCACCTCCTCTTTTAGTGTGTTCGGTAGACTGTCATGTTTGTTTCCTCTTCTAGTGTCCACCATAGAGAAGACACACGGTTACATGAATGAGTGAATGAATGAATGAATAGCTTGAAAAAGTATTTTTAGAATGCATCAAGTTTGAACTATGTATATATTTTTCCAAGACACCATTTGTGGTGAATTTTTTTTCCAGTCATTCATTCACCAGCTATGTATTGATCACCTACTGTGCGGTACTCAACGAACAGACAGAGTGGCTGTGGATGAGCAAACACTATCACATTCCTTGCCTTCTTGGTTCTTTTGGTTAATAGGATTAGAATTCCCGTCATCTCCCAGGGAATTTCAGGTCTGGACTGCTCTGCCTTTTTGGTTTGTTTTTTAGCCACGTTCGACATCCTAGATGAAGGATATCTAGAAGGACAGCAGTAAGAGGGACTTCATACAGTGTGTGTCTGCCGTGTCAGTGAGAAAGACCACGGAACCCCAGGGGAACTCCCTGGGAAAGTGAAAAGTGTGCTGGGAGCTGCCACGCTCAGCTATTGACGCAACCCAAAAGGTGCTTGCTGTTGAATTGATGCTGACTCATTGCACAGAATAGAACTCATCCTCAACGTTTCCCAGACTGCAAATCTTTTGTGCATGAAGAGGCTGTTGGGTTTGAACTGCCAGACTTGCAGTTAGTAGCCAAATGGTATTACACAGTTCCACCAAAGCCCCTTGCTTCTCCCACACCCCTGCCTTCATACCTAGTCTCTGATTTAGTTTCCCTTTGGTGTCTTTCTGTTTCAAAACATAGTTTGAAAGATTCTTCGCCCCTTCTCCCCTCAGAATGATATATCTTTGGCCAAAATGGATGCGTCATACCACAGGGAAGTCTGCTGTTTGCATTAGCAAGGATTTTGCTAGATGCTGCAAATGCGATCTTGAGCAACAAGAACATTTGCAGTAAAATTGGATGTAAGCTGTTTTTTCTGACCCTGGAGGCAGCATGTCAGTGGCCTGACTTCTTTTGGAAAATCAATGGCTCCTTGAGGGGACACTTTGATTCCTTGTCTCAACCCAGGACTGAAGCTGGTTGGCAAGTATGAGCTCTGATGCAAGTATGAGGACCGGGTAGTCAAGTTGACTCTGGCCGAGATCCTGGACACAAAGGTGTCCAGGTGCTGCTGACCCAGCACTAGAAGGACCGATAATGTCTCTTTGAAGGGATTGAGCTGCTGTGATGGTGCAGGATGAAGGCAAGAAGAAGCTGGATTAAATCTTAGACCTAAACATCACAGATTTCTTGGAGATGCACCTGCAGAATCAGGTCTTCAAGCTGAACTTGGCCAAGTCTGTTCCCCTTGTCCAGGGGTGACCGGGCAGCTCCACATCAGGTGGTGATCCTGCGTCTCCTTTGCAGTATCTGCCTGGATTCCCAAGAGCATGCTGCCTTCTCCCTCTTGTCCCCGTAGGGAAGAGGCCACCTAAGCCTAGCGAAGAGGAGGAACGCCAAGGACTCAGCAGGACTGGAGCCCGTGACGATGACTGAAAGGATTAAGTCCACTCATCCCCTCTGGGCTGGGAACATTGCCTAGTTTTCCAGCCAGCTAATAATGCTTTTTGAAAAACCAACCTCCCTCCTTCGTGGAGTGTATGTGGGAGCTGGGGATCAAGCGGAGGTACTTCCTTCAGCTCTGAAAAGAGAGTGATGGGGCGGAATTGCTTGACAAGGAGCTATCGTAGTTCCCTGGCCCCTCTAAGTCATTGCTTTCAGCAAGAACTCACCTTAGGTCCTGTCTACTTCCTCCTCCTTTGTCCATAGTCGGGTGCACATCAGCTTAATGAAGGCTTACAAATTCCTTATCATTTGCTCCTACTCAAATATGGATCCAAAGAGGGATTCCTGCCCCCCAGTCATCTCTAGGAGCTCAGTTTCCACCAATGATAAACCAGGGCGTGTGTGTATGTGTGTGTGTGTGTGTGCGTGCTTTGTCTCTCATCCATGCAGCCACCTCTGCTGGTTACATCTGGGTCTCTTGGTAATTCAGTCCCAAGTCAAAAGTGCTGTCAGATGCTTTAGCCAACCCTTCGATTACACTTATTTCTCCATCAGATCACGCAAACAAGGCATTAGATTCAGAACTGGAAGGAAGCTTAAGGGATTTAGTTTCAATCTTCTGACTTTATAGAGGGAGGAAACAAGAGGCCTGAGAACACTAGTGACTTGTCAAAGGTCATATGACTGATTAGTGGATAAACGCAGACTAACACCCAAGTGTCCTTTGACTCCATTGGGGTTGCTCTTATGTCATCTCCTACAGTGCGATTTACAAATGGCTCAATCTGTTCATATTAAACTGTCCGATAGGTTGCACGGTTGTGAGCCACGATCCCATGCAAATATATAACAATGACAACAACAACAATGACAATATGAAATAAAACAAATGGTGAGTTCTGACCGCATGCCAGGTACTTTGTGTCGTCACCTTCCAGGCACTTACAAAGTCATTGTTGGCTGCCACTGAGTTCATTTCGATGCAGAGTGACCTCGGGTCCAATAGAATGACAAGTTGCCTGGTCCTGTGCCACCCTCACAAGTGTCTGACAGCCCTGGTCCATTTTTCATAGGTTCTGTGTCAGTCCCCTCACGGAGATGAGGTCCTGCCAGGCCTCTCTTGACCCTCTCCCCCCAAGCACCATCCCTCTTCCACCGCTTGCTCCCTCCTGATGACATATCTGGAGCAAGTGAGTCAGACATTAAACTGCTGTGATTCCTCAGTTGTCTTTGGCTAATTTTCAGGAGTAACTCACCAGACCCTCCCCACCCCCCTAGTCTCTCTAAGTCTGGAAGTTCTGCTGAAAGCGGTCCACCATAGAACAGCACACTGCGGGTATTGGGAATAATAGTGGCACAGCTTCCGGCATCATCGCAACACACCAAGGCACCAGAGTATAACAAATTGATATATAGATAGGTGGTGGCTACTATTATTTCCCTCATTTCCTAGGCGAGGGAGCTGGAATAAAAGAGGCCATGTAGCCTACCTAAGGACATGAAGATGGAAGTGCCAGGCTTGTGATTCAAATGCAGGCACTCGACTCAGAAGGCAGCCAGTACCGCGACGTTGGAATGCCTCCTGCTGTCAGAGGATACCTGAATCCTTTCTTTGGCAAATGCATGTTCAAGACGTCGTTCCAGGCACCGGAGAACACATCAGACAGTGTCTCTCCCCTTGTAATACAGCTGTTTCAGAAGGAGAGGGTGCAAGTCAGCAAGCAAGCCAACAGAGACACGAGTTTGTTCCGAGAGAAAAGAATGTTAGGAGTGTCAACAAAGCAGTGTGGTGAAGAGTGCTGTGACCTGGACGAGGAGACCTAGACGAGGAGGGACAGTGAAGCAAAGAGCTGGAGGAGAGGACAGTTAGGGGCAGAGCATTCTGGACAGAGGAGGAAACCAGTGAGACGGGAACAGGTGTGTTGTGTCCGAGCAACAGAAAGAAGGCCCGTGTGGCTGGCCCACTGAATAGAGAGGTGCATAGTCATAGAAATGGCCAGAGAGAGAGAAAGACAGAGACAGAGAAGAGGAGGCAGCACCAGTGCAGGCCTCTGCCAGACACAGTGAGGACTTTGGCTATTGTTCTATGTCACATGGAAGGCTCTGCAAGGTTCTCGAGTAAAGGGCATGGACTCGTGCACTTTAACAGTGTGGATGGGTCCCCCACGACTCTCATGAGACCCTGGAGATTTTGTGTTATTGGATCAAAGATAATCCCTTCAGGCTCAGGGCCCTGCAGTGCCAGGAGAAAGGCTGATATCGGAGACGTGTACTCAAGTCCAGCGTGTGGTATTGGGAGCACCCTGCAGGGGAACTTCGATGGAATGAGGACAGAGCCCTGCTCAGATCCTGAGACCCCTCTCTTTGGCACCTTTCCTGACCACAAGACTAAACTCTCTGTGGACAGCTTTTCTTCTGCACACGAGAGCAAGTTCACGTTCTTCTTTTCAAGACTGATAGATGCTGCCTTTGCTTCCTCATCTGGAAACCTCAAGGGCAGTGCTTTGGCCTTCATCCGAGGCGCCGCAGAAAAAGACATGGAGATCTGCTGCTGTAAAGATTACAGTCGGAGCTGAGCCCCGGTGGCGTAGTGGTTGTGCGCGGGACTGCGGCCCACTGGGATGGAGGTTCCATTCCAGCAGCGGCTCCACAGGAGCAAAGGTTGGGCCTTCAACTCCCACCACCAGAGGGCAGTGATGCCCCAAAATAAAAACAAAACAAAACAAAAAAGATTACAGCCAAGACAACCCCTCGTGGCACTTCTGGGGGCGGGGGTGTCACCCTAAGTTAGAAACAACTTGATGGCAACCAACTAGCAATTTTCGTTTGTTTGTTGCTTTCCTACATACCTGCCGGACACTTCCTGAAGTTCTTCCTGATGTTTAATTAATTCGTGCTGGTATGGAACCTGTCCACAGACCAGAGGCCATGACATGAAGAGAATAAAGGAGTGCTGGTGGGATAAAGGAGTGGGTGACAGCGTTGATTCTGTCACTGTACTTCGGCTTGTGTGCTGAGCACTACATCGGAGAAGCTGGACTGACTGAAAAAGAACGCAGCATTGGATTGGAGGAAGGCTTATGAACAACCTGGGGTGTGCAGATGACACAGCTCTCCTTGCTGAACACCGGGAGCATTGGCAGCACCGGCTGCTGAAGATGAAACACGACATCCTTCAATACGGATTGCAATGCAACCTAAAGAAAAGGCAAGTATTCACAACCAGCCCAACTGGGAAACATTAGGATCAGCAGAGGACATTTGGAAATGATGTAGGTTTTTGTCTTGCTGGGTCCCACCATCCATGTACATGGAAGCAGCAGTGAAGAACTCAAACTACATATTGCCTTGAGAAAATCTGCCGCACAACATCTTTTTAAAGTACTTACGGTAGTTATATAATCTGGTGTCAACTTGTGGAGGGCTGGAATCTAGCCTGTCAATCAGGTCACGGCTTGGAGGCACCACGGAGATAAATAGCTCACTGTGGTGAGACACGCACTCACTCGCTGAGACATTCCCGAGGTGAGATAGGCACTCACTCTGAGACATTCCCGAGGAGGAGCATGATGGAGATACACCGATGCAGCCAGAACCCTGGAGATGGAAGAGCCTTGTGGAGACTCCACATCAGTGCTGAGATGCCTGTATCCCCACAGGATCCACACTACGTTGCACCTACTCACTGGCCTGTGCGCTTCCCGCATTCGGCGTCATTAAATGTGTTTCCTGAGTCTGAAGAGGAATTTATAGATTGGTATCAGACATACGGAGTAATATCGGACTTAGGAGCTTGATCTGGACTGAGCTGGGGTGTATTCAGCTGTTTTTGCTTATAAAGCTCTTTCTTATACACACATAAGTGTCTCTATGAATTTGTTTATCTAGTCCAGTGGTTCTCAACATTTCTAATGCGGTGACCCTTTAATACAGTTCCTCTAGTTGTGGTGAACCCCCCCCCCCCCCCCGCCCAACCATTAAGTTAGTTTCTTTGCTACTTCATAACTATAATTTTGCTACCGTTATGACTCAGGTGACTCCTGTGAAAAGGTCATTCAACCCCTCAAAGGGGTCACAACCCACAGGTTGAGAACCACTGATATAGTCTATCAAGACTAACACTGTATTGAGGAACAAGAATGTCACTTTGACACTCTAGAGTACACTTGACTCAAGCCATAGTCTTTTCAATCACTTGATGCCCATGAGAAAGCTGGGGAAATGATATCAACATATACACAAATGTGCTTGACACATTGGATGGATGTACGGATTGTGATAAGAGCTGTAAGAGTCCCCAATAAAATGATTTTTAAAAAAGAAGCCAAAAGAAAAGAAAAGAGAGAGAAAGCTGGACAATGAATAAGGAAGACAGGTGAAGAATTGTTACCTTTGAAGGATGGTGCTGGGAATGAAGTACAGCTTGAATGTTCTGTGAACATGAACACAAGCAGGCTTTATCACACAGACCTTGGACATGTTGTCAGGAGAGACCAGACCCTGGGAAATCATCATGCTCAGTAAAGTGGAACGTCAGTGGCAGAGAGAGACCCCCAAAGAGATGGATAGATGCAGTGGCTGAACAGTGGGCTCCAACCTAGCCCTGGTGAGGATGACACAGGACGAGACAGTGTTTTGCTCTGTTGTAAGCTGGGCTGCTGAGTTTCAGAACAAACTGAACAGCTCCTGATTGTTGTTGTTGTTGCTAATATTCTATTTAAACTCCATGTCTATGTTTTTTCCCCCCAACAATTTTATTGACACTTAATTTACATGTCATACAATTCAATAGTTCAATGGTTCAGTCATATCCGGGAGAATTGTACAGTGATTACCACATCAATTTTAGAGCATCCCCCCCACCTTCTTCCTACCCCCTTCCCTGCCATGGTTAAATTACCATGGTTAAATTAAAGTGAGTTGTGTAATCACATTTGGTTCCAGTGCTCCCAACCCCCTCCTACCTTCATTACTTATTCCTGAGATCCTCTTACCCTTCCTACCGCCCCACCCCATTTTCTCTATAGACCCCTATATCAGTGATTACCATTGTGCATCCAGGCCTCCTGTGGACAGCATCTGTCTGTCTCTACAGCACTCCAGTTTCCAGCCTGGTTCTATGACTGAGTAGAGTGGCCATACAGAACTTACAGTGAAAGGTTTGTTATGGGAGCTAACAGGATACAAGTCATCAGGTGAGAAAAGCTCAGGATACAGTTGTTCCATCAAGACATGAGGGCTGCTAATAGATGCCCACAGGACATGCCCCTTCCCCATAACCATAGCGTCAATGGAAAGGCACTCAGTTCCAGCTCCAGGGGTCAGTGAATCCATCAGCTTGAATTAAGTGCCCAGAGGCACCCCACTCTGCAAGCCATCCTCCTGCCCAAAGCATTCTGCTTTACTTGCTCTGCGGTCTCAGAAGTCCACCCCCTGCTGCTGCTCCTCTGTCATTCTGCTGGTGTTAAAAAGTTGCCACCTGGATTGAGAAGGTTCACTCCTGACTCTTGCTCCTGCTGCCTCTGAGATGGTTCACGTCATACGGGGCAGAATGGCAGCTGACCTGTATATTACAATCAGTATCTTCCATTCCACCCTTACCCCTTACCCCCACTCATCACTTATTTGGTGAGCATACAGAATCTGTGGCTAGAAGACCTACCGTACATTAAATAATACACTGTACATAGTAATTCTGACAGCATCGATACTGTTAGTGATTGTGGAGTTGACTGACTCAAGGCAACTTTGCAACAACAGAACAAAGTGGTGCCCAGTCCTGCACCATCCTCACAATGACCAGCGAGCCCCTGCTCATCCTTGCGGCTGCTCTTCTAATCCACCTGACCAAGCTCTCCTTCACCTCACTGGCTCTGGGCCTTATCAAGCCTGCTGGCCTCTTCTGGTAATTGCTATCTCCTGAGGATGAAAATGCAAACAGACCAAACTTTACATATAAGCTCCCTAGTAAGTCATATGGTTATGAGCCAGGAATTTCTGCAAGTGTATAATAATAGCAGTAACTATAGTTAAAATTGAAACCATTTTTGAGCACTCACTGCATACTTTTCCATGGATGGATCCTTCCTATTGACAGGGCGTATGCCAGGGAGCCAAGCCACATTCTGCTGAGATCCTGCAGCGCTTAGATTTTTATGTCAACTGGAACCTGGGTGGGATTCAACCGATCAGTCAGGTCACAGCCTAATGATGCCTCCTTGTTGATGTGTCCTGTAATAGAGATAGTGAGGAAGGTCCTTTGTCTGGCCCTTCGCTTTTCTTCTTGGCCCTGGCACATTCCCACCGACCTTGGATCCATGTGACCCTACACTTCCTTCTCTGAGAGCTCCTTGCATCCCTGCTCCACCTCTCGATGTCATCAATCATGGACTATGTGAGTCTGGAGAGTTTGCTGGTCTGCAACTGCCTTTAAAAAGGTAGTTTTATTTAGATTTAATTCCTGTACATTTTGCTAGTTCATTGTAGTAAGAAGAGTTGTGTAGACACCACTGCATTCAGTTCTAGAAGATTTTCTTCCTTCCTGCATTCATTACTTGCTCCTCATTGTCCTCCCGCCTTCCCTCGCTCTCCCCTATATCTTCAACAAGCCATTGCGCCAGTGACTGCCTTTCTTTATTCGTCTGTCCTGAGCTTTTACAGACTGGAAAGCGTGCATGCACACACAATCATATATACATACACATATGTATGCATACATACATATATACATATGCATAGAAAGGAAGCTGAAATAAAGGCCAAGGATATTAACATAGATCAGAGAAAAAAGCAGGGAATATTATAAACTAGAATAAATTTGAAGTGGACCAAAAGAGAGACCAAATGATCAGGTATTATATTTTAACCTAATTATATCAGCCGTAACTGAGTCTACTATACCCTCTATCTGCAAACCTGGCTGTTCACATCCTTCGACTGGGGTCATAGGGGAGTCACCAGAGACTTAATCCACATAGGGACCCTGAGAATGGATTTTAGACTTCCTGTGAGTGACTCCTTTCTTTAGAATCATTTAGTGATAAAAAAAAAATCCTTATATAGTGACATGTGAGTGTCACTGGTTTCATTTCTCTAGAGGACCCTGCCTCACCCAAATCCCTAAGGTTTTCATTGGCTCATTATCAGAAGTAGACCGCCAGACTTCCCCTCCTCCCCCCAGTCTCTGGGTCTGGAAGCTCTCCTGAGAGACACTGCTGGCATCTGAAATAATGGTGGCACACCTCCTACTGAGAATAGCAAACTAACACAGACCGTGGGCATGACCTCTTGCTTTCTATTCTCCTGAGCCCCCGGCCCCAGACCAGCTGGAGCACTCTGCCAGACGAGCCAGTGCTTTCTCCCCCTGCACATCCCCCTCTTTCAGAACTGCCCAAGGTGAGAGCTGAGGAGACTTTCATAGCCCTGCGCCCAGCTCTCTTTCTAAGACACACAGAAACGGAGGCCTCTTTATCTGAGTTTATTTTGACTTTTCCTTCCTCACACAGTCTCCGGTCATGGCTGCTGAAAGAGACAGTGTCACAATGCAGTTCTGTGACAAGCCGTCTCTTTCCGTGACTGCTCTCTAGGTTTCCCCACCCAGTGCTCATGTGGCATCCTGGTTAGTTTCTCCCCCAGCTGCCTTCATTTACAGTTTTCCTAAAGCAAATCTCATTGTGCTAATTTCTATTCATATTTCTAACCTCCCCAGATCCATCTGTGAGATTTCTCTGTCCTCAATGATGTCTACAGCACCTCCTAATTTAGTACCAGACAAAAAAAATGCTATTAACAGAATGTGTGTGCCTTGTTCCCACTTATTAATGAAGATACCAAATATAACTTGATCACAGAGACACTTCTGAGTCTTCCATTAGTTGGCTGTCCCCCACCCCCGCCCCCATAAGATAGTGAGCTGCCGTTCATTGCTAGCCCTGCTTTATCAAAGTTCAGGGTCTTCAATCATCCTGCCCCAGTTCTTACGAGGACCAACCAGGGTTCTTGTAGAAAAATGCTGCAGAAATGCTGCTTTCCATGCTTGAACATGCTCCAGGGGTTCAAGAACAGCTTTAGGAATCATTGGAGCAACTGCTTTAATTTCAGGGTATAATTTCTTGAGTGACCCATTCCAGATGGAAATTTCTAGTTCAGCTTTTTACAACCTTTATAACAAAAGGGGTTGAATGTATTTAATTTTCGTCATCTTTTTCTGGAGTACCTTATGTCCAGTTTCCTGTCATCATCTCCCTTTGAATTTAAAGGAGCTTAAACCACGATGGACGGTATTTTTAATTGCTTCACATGTGTGTGAAAGGCAGATGTTGAATAAGGAAGACTGAAGACAAATCGATGCATTTGAAGTATGCTGCTGGTGAGGAACTTGGGACACATTGTCAGGAAAGACCAGTCCCTGGAGAAGGACCTCATGCTTGGTAAAGTGGAACAGCAGTGAAGGAGGGGAAGACCTTCACCAAGATGGCTTGATAGAGTGGTCGCAAAACCGGGCTCAAACCCGAGAACAAGAACTGTGAAGATGGCACGGGACCAGGCAGTGTTTAGGTTCTGTGTACATGGTATTGCTTCGAGTAGGAATGGACTCAAGAGCACACAACAACAACAACAACAACAGATCACTATGTGTTTGCAGGGGGCACACACACACAGTGTATCGAAAGTGATGTCTCTGGGTGGTACAGACAATGTGCTTGGTTATAGATGAAAGATTGGGGGGTTCAAATCACGGAAGAACCCTGGAGGTCTCCTTCTGAAAATTCCGCCGCTGGCAATTCTCTGGGACTCAGTTGTACTCTTCCCCATGTGGGGTCACCATCAATCCAAGTTGACACTATGGGAAACGGTGATTGTTTTGTATGTCATCTAGTTAGGCCAGATAGATCCGCATGTATCATGTAAAGAGTCATATAAGGTGATGTGTAGGTGACATGCTCAAAGACCTCATATCTCCTTGGTATAGAGCTAAGAGAAACAAGAGCAGTGATACAGATAGCCACATGCACAGTCATGTTCATCACAGCATTATTTATAACAGCAAAAAGATGGAATCAACCTCAGCGCCCCTCAACAGGTGAATGAATATGCAGTGGTACATGCACACAATGGAATCCTGAGCCACAGTCAAGACTAATGATGAATCCATGAATGCCTTACAACATGGACGGAGCTCGAGGACATTTTACTGAGTGAGAGTCAGAGACAAAAAAAAATGTGTGAGACCACTATTATGAAAAGAACAGGTTCGCTGGCACAGCGGTTGTGTGCAGGACTGCAGCCCACAGGGTTGATGGTTCAAATCCAGCAGCAGCTCTCCAGGAGCAAGGTTGGGCTTCCTATTCTCACCAGGGCAGTGATGCAAAAAGAAAAAAAAGAACAGCTTCACCCAGAGAAAGGAACATTCTTTGATGGTTACCAGAGTGGTGAGAAAGAGGGAGAGTGGCACTAACTAGAGTTCAGAGTGTTGAAGGGAATGACAAGACTCACTATGGGGGATGTCGGCACAGCATCACCAAGGCAGAGGAAGCCATTTGCAGGAACCCAGCATAAAGAGAGCTATTCTCAATGGGGTCGCATTGAGAGAGCTTGGAAAAACTGAGAGTTCACGGAAACATTCCCTTATCTCCCCCCCCTCCACTATTTTTTATTTTATTTCCATAAGCTTTTCAAGATCAATTTATTGGAATATACTTCACATCTCATACAATTTAATCATTCAATTAAGAGTTGTGGTGTAATGATCACACAATCAATTTCAAAACATTTTCTTTTTAGGAACAGTGTTTTATTTTTTTTAAAGAATCATTTTATTGGGGGCTCATACAACCTTTATCACGATCAATACATGCATCTATTGTATACAGACAACATTTGTACATGTGTTGCCATCGTCATTCTCGAACTATCCTCCTTCTACTTAGGTCCTTGGTAGCAGCTCCTCATATTTCCCCTCCCTCCCCACTGCCCCTCCTCATGAACCCTTAATAATTTACAAATTATCATTATTTTGTCATATTGTACACTGTCCTACGTGTCCCTTCACCCACTTCCTTGTTGTCTGTACTCCAGGGAGGAGGTTATATGTAGATCCCTGCAATTGGTCCCCCCTTTCTACTCCACTTTCCCTCCACCCTCCCAGTTTCACCACTCTTACCTGATGGTCCTGAAAGGATCATGTGTTCTGAATTCCCCGTGTTTCCAGCTCCTATCTGTACCAGTCTAGCTGGTATTTGTCTAGCTGGATTTGTAAGGTAGAATTTGTAAGGTAGATTTGTGTAGATTTGGTAAGCTGGATTTGTAAAATAGAATTGGGATCATGATAATAGGGGGGAAGGGAAAACATTTAAGAACTAGAGGAAAGTTGCATATTTCATTGTTGCTACACAAACAGTGCTTTATTTGATTAAATTATAAATTTAGTCATTCTAGTCAGGTGTACAAATATACTCTCACAATTATCGAGTGGTGCTTTATTTTCAGAACATTTTCTTCTTATAGTCATTGTTCTATGCTCCTCATTTCCCCCTTTATTCCATGCTGTGCCTCTAGATAATTAACAATCCAGTTACTATCCCCATAGGTTTACTTAGCCTGGGTTTCTTATACAGAAAACCAGACAAAACAGAAAGCAGACAAACAACAAAATCCCAAGAGCAATGACAGAACAGGAAAGCGTCAGTGGAAAAGAAACCAGAAAATATTAAAAACTGAAACAACTTTAAAAAGGGTTGAAAGGGAAATCAAATGATAAGATGTTACATTTTAAACCTAACTTTATCCCCAAAATTGACTTTGCAATGCTGTCTGATGGCAAGGCTAGTCATATCTCTAGACTGAGGTCAGAGGGAATTTATCAGAGACTTAATTTGTGCTGGGACACTTCCGTGGTACTTTCATTGCATTCCTTGCCTTCTGAAAATGAGGTGTTCAGAATTTAAGCTTTGATGCCTTTTCCTCCTTTGGATTTGCTTTTTTTTTTTTTAATTATTATTTGTAGTCCTTAGATCACACAGGTTCTTCCACATGAACTTAGTTGATGCCTCATGTAGATGGCTACTTGTTTGAAAATAAGCCTTTAAGATCCTAGATGCTTTTCTTTCTCTTGGCTGGGCATCATCCACTCTCTTCACCACACTTTGCTATACCATATCATCAGTGATATTTTCATGAAGATGAGTGCTAAATAGGAAATCTGTTAAATAGTGTCATGTCGTAAGAGCAAATTGTTCTTAGATAGCAGCAAGACAAGTTTGAGATCAAAATCCATTCATGTATCTGTGGCTTAAGTATTTTTCAAGTTCATTTTAGAGACATCATTATCATCATCTATGAAGAGTGTGCTTCATAGAAGGTAATTTCAACGATAATGTCATTAATTTAGCCAATTTGGCCCATGGTGTACAAATTAATAATGGAAGATGCTCAGCTTCCCTTCTGTGGGGCAGCAAGCCTAACTGCCTGAATGAAATATTCAGAGGTATCCCACTCCAGTCAGCCTTAGCCCAAAGGTCCTCAGCTCCCCTGCTGTGGGTCGGCAAGCCCAGCTTCCCCGGTGAAGTGCAGAGTCACCCCATTCCAGAAGTCAGCCTTCCGCACAAAGCACCCCTCTGGACTTGCTTCCTGGGTTGGAAATTCCATCCTTCTGTTCCAGGCTCGGGCTTCTTGGTCCGCTGCTGCTCTTCGGATGGGATAGCTTTCGTCTGGATCCAAGAGGCTTGCTGCACAGATATCTTGGGTCCAGAGGGCACACTGCACTCATCGTTCTTGTTAGTAAGGCGATCCGTTCCCCTGCTTCCCAGAGGGCTCATTTTATACACAGCAGGATGGCACTCCAGGAAATCCTGTTTGTAGTTACTCACAGGTGAATCCTCTCAGTGTCCTCCTTCACCTTCTTACCTGATGCAGGCAGGGAGAGGTTGTTTGGTGGATTGTTTGGAGATTTGGGTTAGAAGAGCCACATTGATTCTCTTTGGGGCTGAACCCCGGTGCCGTAGTGGTTGTGTGCGGGA
This sequence comes from Nesogale talazaci, assembly GCA_004026705.1. Classification (NCBI taxonomy): domain Eukaryota; kingdom Metazoa; phylum Chordata; class Mammalia; order Afrosoricida; family Tenrecidae; genus Nesogale; species Nesogale talazaci. Next base: position 52,782 of record PVJH01008126.1, on the reverse strand, counting down.
CTGCGGCCCACAGAGTTGGCAGTTCAAATCCAGCAGCAGCTTTCCAGCAGCAAGGCTGGGCTTCCTACTCCCACCAGGGCAGTGATGCTCCCCCCCCAAAAAAAAAATCATTCTCTTTGGCCTCTGTGATCCTCTGTGACAGCTCTTGAACTGTGTGAGACCACCAGTGCCATTCTGCAGTCTTGAAGGACACTGCCACCCTTGAGTTATTTCCCCCTTATTTATGGCAGACAGTACATATTTGTCAAATTGCAGAAGGAAGAAAAGGGAAAAGACATGCTTGATCAGGCCAGATGAAGATCTTTGATTGTGAAGATGAAGCAAGTTTAGAGGTTTTGATGAGAAACGTCATATGAAGGAGTTGTCCAGTTTTTTTTTAAGGGTTGTGCAGTTTTAAGCAAGACTATGATTGGTATTTAGGGAGGGTGAATAAATTCAGACTAGCAATATGCCAACTGTGTGGTGTAAAGGGCAAGGAAGGGAGACAGAGGCTGAGAAAGAAGGCTGTGACAGGAATCCAAGTGAATTAATGAGAGCCTGCAATTAATTATGGTCATGGTGGCTTTCAAGGGCTTCCTAACTCCATTCTTCTCAATCATTCATTTGTAGTCTGCTATATGGAAGAGTTTTGTGTTTCTTCCTTTATTCAGTTAAGGCTCCTGGATTCTTGTTTGACTGCTCTTCTTTATTTGATTGATTTTGATGCTCAGATTGTCCCGGTTTGCCCAGTGGGAGGTGCTGCCAGTGGGCTTCTGTGTCCCTTGGACCTGCTGTCTCCATCGTTGTGCGAGCACTGTCTTACTGTGTGCTACAGGGAGATACACCAGGCTTCTGTAATTCCCTTTTCCCTGGTATCAGTCATTCCTCCCAGGAGTCCAGGTTCCAGAGGAATGCTTTTATTGAGACTGAACTCTGGTGACTCTGAGGTACCCTCTCTCCCCCTGAAACTTGGGTTCAGAGGCTGTGAGCAGTAAAGAAGCTGCGGCCATTTAAAGGACCAGAAGAAATTCTCCAGAACCCAAGCTGGGAAGACTGGCAGAAGGCCTGGTTTCTTTTCTTGAGCTGTTTTAACAATGCGATTTTTAAAAAAGTATGCCTCTTATTCACATAGCCTCTCACTGTAAGAGGGAGAGAAGAACCCATGGGGAAACAAACTGAAACAAAGCCTTTCCTTCCTCCCCATCTGTTCAGTTTTGTCCGTTCACACTCTTCCAACCTCCGAGGTTGCCTCTTCAGCAATTTGCCCAGTTTCAAACACCTCCACAGGCTGAGTGCCACATAAGATGAGGCAGCAGGTGACACGTTGTTCTCCCGAAGCCACAGCTTGCCAGGTGGTGTAGATGGCCGCCAGGCCCTTCTTAGGGACTTTCTGGGCTGTTCTTACAGATGGCAAGTGCGATCTGGATGGAAATCAATGCTGACCCTGTATCAACCATGGGAGAGTACCTAATGTTCTTCCCTGATTGTCTCGTCTGGGGAAGCTATCTGAACCAGAGGAGATTCAATGAAACACTCAAAGAATGGAGAAAAAATCACCTCATGATCAGTGTCAGAGGTATAGATCAAGGGCCCCATCTAGGAACCCTCTCGCTCAGGGGTTCTCAACCTTCTTCATGCCCAACCCTTTCATATAGCTCCTCCTGTGATAGTGACCCCCAACCATAAAACTATTTTTGTTGCTACTTCATAACTGTAGTGCTGCTACTGTTATGAATCAGATGACCCCTGTGAAAGGGTCATTTGAGCCCCCAAAGGGGTCACGACCCACAGGTTGAGAACCACTGCTCTATGTGCTGGCTAGTGGGGTAAAAAAAGGTACAACACATAGGATAGGTTCAAGTGAGGGCCTTGTCCTATCAGCTTGATTGGACAAGCCATATTAATGAGAACCAAGAAGGGAGATGTCAAGATAAATATATTTATCTTCATGAAGCTTTCTATTTTTCATCACAGTAAGAAGGATATGTTAACTAATTGTATTTCTACAGGAGTTTTACTTTTCATGGAATTTCTTCTGAGATCAGGTGAATGTCAGAAGCCGAGTTACTTAATGAAGACTCAAGTAGAGAATATTTTTGAAATTAACTTGTTTATCACTTATTGCAAAAGAGAAACCTATTTATTGTTGAAATGTAGAAAAACACAAGTTTTCTTTTAAATGCAAATTAAAAAGAAAAAAGTTATAGTCCCACTTCCTAGAGAGAACTGTAGACAAGTTGACATATGTATATACTTATTTCCCCTGTTACTTTACCTACATGGAGTCCTTGTGGCTCTGTGAGGTAAGCGTTAGACTCCTGCTCACAAGGTTGACTGTTCAAATGCACCAGCCGCTGAGAGGAAGAAAGATTAGGCTATTTGTTCCCACAAAGATTTTTTTTTTTGGGCATCACTGCTCTCCGGTGGTGGGAGTAGGAGGCCCAGCCCCACTGCTGGAATTGAACCTCCGTCCCAGTGGGCCGCAGTCCCGCACACAACCACTGCGCCACCGGGGCTCAGCCCCCCCCACAAAGATTTTATAGCTTCTAAAATCCTATATGGTTGCTATGAATCAGAATCAAGGTTATGTCAATGATTTTTTTGTTTTGTTTTGGCATTTCCTATACTTAAATATGCATTTTTATTTAAAATGTGGATATCCTGTATACACAATTTTGAAAACTTTTTATACATAACCATGTTTTCCTTCATATTTTCTTGGCAATGTTCCTATAATATCCTTTATTGTTAGGTGTTTCTTTGCTTTTAAATACAAAAATAATAGATACTTTGGTTAAGTGTTTTAGGATCTAAGAAGAAATATGGACGTATTCTCCTTTTCCCTTATCTTCCATACACACATTCCTGAGATATTCTTTTTTTTTTTTTTTTGGTGGGCATCACTGCCTCTGGTGGTCGTGGGCGCTACCCAGCCGCTGCTGGATTTGAACAGCCAAGCCCTTGGGCTGCAGTTCTGCACTCAACCACTTACGCCACCAGGGCTCAGCCGAGATATTCTTTAAACTTAAAAAAATTATCCTTTAGAAATGTTTCTTTCAGACTGAGCCCTGGTGGCATAGTGGTTGTGTGCGGGGCTGCAGCCTACAGGGCTGATGGTTCAAATCCAGCAGCAGCTCTCCAGGAGCAAGGCTGGGCTTCCTACTCCCACCAGGGTAGTGATGCCACACACACACACACACACACACACACACACACACACAAAGAAAAAAACAAAAAATGTTTCTAGAATTCTTCAGTACCTATATACAAATATGCCTAATTTCAAATGACTGAATAGTACTCAATTACTATATCACAATGTAGGCAGTTACCACCCTTCATTTGGAAATTCAGGGTTTTTCCAATTTTTCACTGCAGTGAGTGATTAAATTCTTACACAGAACAATGATTATTTCTCTATGATAAATTACAGACAAATGAACCACTGCATTAAAAGATATGTACAATTTTAAGGCTTTTGATATGTGCGATTTGTCATTCACAAGATTTATGCCAATTGTTCATTCTCCCCCGAATGTAATTACATGTTTTAAAACTTAAGATGGAAGTGTAACCACAGCATATAGAAGGGTGTACAAATCATGGAAGGAAGACATGCTGTGTCCAATGCAGCAAATCCGACCACATAGGTCTGATGAGCTCTTGAAAGATGGTTCGTCCAGACGTAGGTGTGCTGTATGTATAAAATATACGCTATATTTCAAAGATTTAGTACAGAGAAAGGGATGTAAAATATCTTGTTAATAATTTCAGATGAGGGGCTGGGCCCCAGTGGCATAGTGGTTGTGCACAGGACTGTGGCCCACTGGGACGGAGGTTCAATTCCAGCAGTGGGGCTGGGCCTCCTATTCCCACTACCAGAGAGCAGTGATGCCTAAACAAACAAACAAAAATAATAATAATTTCAGATGGATTCTTGTGTTAGGCTGGGTTCCTTGGAGAAGCAAAACCAGTGAAGCTTGCATAGGAGTGAAAAGAGAGTTTATATCAAGACCAAAAAACTCACTCAGTTGTAGCAGTGGCTAAGTCAAGGTCAAGTTTGTGGGTCAGATGGTAAGCTGGCAGTTTTTCCTGGCTCGTGCAGCTTCAGGTGCTGATGAACTAGGAAGCAGGAAGGCCACAGGCTGGTGCTTGTAGAGTCGAATGAATCCAAGATTTGAAGTCCGCTGATAGATCCTGGGATCGGCAGGCAATATGGCAGAAGGTCAATGAGCCAGGTGCAAGATCCAGACCCAGCAGAAGTAACACATTTTTCTGTAGTCTGTTTCAAAAGGAGTAGGCCCCTCCCCAAGGAGTCTTTCCTCCAAATGAATCAAGGCTGTGGCCCGATTGAGGGGCTATACCGCACAACTGCTGCCTGCTCACAGATCGATTCTATTAGATCCCATTATGAAGTTGATTACATTGTGTTAGTTCACATCATGGGGGGTTACTGCCAAACTACTGAGAACCTTGGTTCAGTGAAATTGACATAAAATCTAACTATCTTGTTTATGTTGAAATGATAGTATTTTGGATTAAATATAAGTGGGCCTTCAAAAAGATTGTGGGAAAATGGAATTAGAAGATAAAAGAATTTTTATCTTGATTTGTTTTTTTCCAACTTTTTATCTTATTGTTTATTTTTCCTGCCACTTTTTAAAAGTGCCACTAGAAAATGCTAAACTATTAAAGTGGCTCAGATTATTTTTCTGTTGGATGGACTAAGGCCTCAGGGCTCCTCACACTATGGCCCACGGGCCACCTGCAGCTTGCTAAAGACATTTATCTGGCTCATGGATGTTTTTGCTGCCGCTGCCTGCCCTGCTTAGCAGCCGTCTCATCCTGGATCCGCAGTGAATTTGTTCATAGTTATTTTTTTTTAATAAATGATTGTTCAGCCCTCCAATGGTCTGAGGCACAGTGAACTGGCCCCCTGTTTAAAAAGTTTGAGGACCCTTGGAGACCTTCTATAGTAAGAGTATGGTCTAGAGCCTCAGATAAAGAAACCTGCTGTACAAACTCGATTTACTCTGTTGCTGTACCTCTTCCACGTTCCACCTGTGTATTTCTGATTTAGGCCAAGGAATCCCATAACTAAACTAGCTCTGTCTGTCATTCGGCCTGAGGACCTAGGACCACAGTCTTGAGCGTGCGAAAGCCCACTGGCACAGCAGAACTGTACAGTGGTTCTTAACCTTCCTAATACCCTGACCCTTTAATGCAGTCCCTCATGTTGTGGCTGACCCTCCAACCATACAATTATTTTTGTTGCTACTTGATCAGTGTCATTTTGCTACTGTGAAGAATTGCGTGACTCCTGTGAAGGGGTCGTTTGGGGTCGAGATCCACAGGTTAAGAATTGTTAAAATAGTAGTAACTGAGACCTCAAAAGCACAAGAACAACTATTTAAGGTGCACCTATTGATCTCTCCTTGTCTAGGGGAAAGAAGAGTGGTGAAAATTGAGATAAATGTGGAAACAATTAGTTCAGTGTACTAATGGGTCATGCACACATCAATCTCCAGAACTCGAGGGGATTGAAACAAATGGGTATGAATTGTTCAATGTAAAATTGATTATATATAAAACCCTCACCTGATTCACCATAAGACTTTTTAAAAACAAATAAAGTAGTGCTCTTCTGGCTCTCCATTCTTTATCTGGAATGATCAATGCACATGTGATAAATACTCATTTTACAAGGTAATTACAACCCAAACCAAACCAGTGCCAATGAGTTGATCCCGCTTCACAGCAATCCCAGGGTAGCAGAATACAGCTATACTCTGTAGGGTTTTAATGGTGATTTCTTCTGAAAGGAAACAGGCCTTTTTCCAAGTCCCTGTGGATGGACTTGAATCTCCAACCTTCCAGTTAGCAGCCAAGGGTGTTAACTGTTTGCACTACCCAGAGACAATTACGATGTATTAGGATTGTGTATTAACACTGTGATCTCACAGAATCTGCCATTAACTATAAACTCTTTGTTGTAAGAATTTAAGGCTTTATTAATTGCTTTGTTAGAATGTGTCTTTAGGCTCCAGAGCTTGCTGCTGAGTGCCATGCCCCTTTCCGTTTCGCACAGGACACGAACACGCAAAATGTACATCCATTGACTCTGCTGGAATCCACCTGGATTTTTTTTTTCTCCTGTAAAACCGGGTGATGGAGTGGCTTACATGGTTTGAGACAAGAGCAGTCAACGCTCTGTAAACACGGAGAGAAAAGAGATGATCAGGATTGTCGCTTCAGGCCATTTCTACTCATTCTCTGCCTCCTGGAACTCATTTCCCTTCCCCTCCCCTCCTCAACTAATAAGTAATCACAAACCAACAGCAAAGCCAGTGACCACTGAGTCAAGTCTGAGCGTGGCCACCCAAGTGCGCAGAGTGGAACTGCTCCGTCGTGTTTCCTGACTGTGTCCTTTAGAGAGCAAACCGCCAGGCCATTCTTCTGAGATACATCTGTGTGCGTTTGAACTCCGACCTTTTGGTTAGCAGCCGAGCTAAGCTATCCAGAGACGACTCCTTCCTGATTGCCGTGGGCTGTGAAGTGTCCGGCTGATCCCAGAGGGCGGGGAAACGCTGCCTGACCATCAGCTTCCTAGCTGTAATGGTTAGAGAAGGAGAAGTCCACATCTCCTCTACCGCAGAGCTGCTGGGTGCGTTCCAGCTTCTGACATTTCGGTTAGCAGCTGAGCTCTGAACCACGGAACCACCGTATGAGGGGGGCTGCTCTTTTCTCATTAAACGAGAACCCAGACCATTGCCCGGAGTCATTTTCCAACCCTAGGGAATTGCCCCAGGGGAATTCCCAGGCTGTAGATCTGTGAGGAAGCAGAGGAATTCCCAGGCTGTAGATTTGTGAGGAAGCAGACTGCTGCTCCTTTCTCCTGAAGAACAGCTGGAGGTTGTCGGGTCCCTTTGGGTGAACTTGAATCCTTATATTTTGCACATAACTAGGTCCCCACACCTCCCTGCTTCCTCACAATTTTACTGCCATTCAGACGATTCCGACTTAGAGTGACTTTTTATGGTTTCAGAGGCTGGGAATTATTTATCTATTTATTTATTTCAATAATTTTAGGGGGGGCTCTTACAGCTCTTATAACATTCAATACATCATTTGTATCGAGCACACTTGTACACATGTTGCCATGTTCATTTCCAAATATTTTCTACTTGAGCCCCTGGTATAAGGTCCTCCTTCCCCCTCATTTAAAAAAAAGAAAACATATTGTGGGCTGAGCCCCGGTGGCGTAAGTGGTTGAGTACGGGACTGCGGCCCGCGGGCTTGCCAGTTCAAATCCAGCGGCGGCTCTCAGGAGCAGCACTGGGTAGCCCACGACCACCAGAGGCAGTGATGCCCCCCCCCCAAAAAAAAAACCAAAAACATATTGTATTGTGGGCTCTTATAGCTCTTAAAACATTCAATACATCATTCGTATTAAGCACACTTGTACACATGTTGCTACATTCATTTCCAAACATTTTCTACTTGAGCCCCCAGCTTAAGCTCCTCTTTCCCCCTTTCCTCTAGTTCTTTTTTTAAATCCAGCTTCCCATATTCCCCTCCCCCTTCTCCTCCCCCATGAATCCCTAATAATTTACAAATTGTTATTACCTCTTCATATCGTACGCTGTTCAATGTGTCACATCATCACCCCCTCCCCCCCACTGTCTATACCCCGGAGAGGAGGTCACATGTAGATCCCTGAAATTAGTTCCCCCTTTCTACTCCACCATCCCTCCACCCTCCCAGTGTCACCACTCCCCCCACTAGTCCTAAGGGATCATCTATCCTAAATTCCCCATGTTTTTGACTGCAGTGTACATCCCCCTGGTCTAGCTGGATTTGTCTGGTAGAAGGGATCGTGATAGTGGGAGAAAGCACTTGAGAACCAGAGGAAAGTTGCACATTTCATTGCTACTACACTGTACCTAGATTGGCTCATCTCCTCGCTGCAAGCCCTCTGTAAGAGGATGTCGCTTCATTTTATGGAAGCAGATAGCCTTCTCTGTCTCCTAGGCTAGGACTGGCGAGTTTGAACCACTGACCTTGCAGTTAGAAGTCCAGCGCTCACCTAACAGCTCCACCAAGGCACTGTTTTCCTTTCTCAATAGAACTTCACTTTTCCTTCTTATCTCTAGAGCACATGTTGACTATAGAAAATATACTGAAGTACACAGAGCTTTCCTTCAAACATAAATGCAAGTCACAAGTAGCTACTTCCTCCACCCCATCTCTCCTGGGCAAAGGGCGAAAGAACCCAGGGAAGTGGAAAGTGAAAGGCTCAAAGGTGTTTCCCTTGCTGCCCCACTCCCTTTCTTGGCTAGGGTTGACTCACATCTTGCTGTTTTTTGAGTCATCGACTTTCTCGTTTGGCTCAGTTTTAGAGTTTCAAAGAAAGAAAAAGAAAACAAAACAAAGGATTAAAAATGCATCTTCGAGTATTTTTTGGCAAAGAGTGTGTTTGATTATTTGGAATCTGGTCAAACCTTTGCATGGTTCCATTACTACAGTCGAATGGTTGGTTTCCCTCAGGAAGATATCCAGGTATAAGATAGCAAAAGGAATAAATATCTTTGTTCCAACTTGTCTTCAGTGGCATGCTTTCTTCTTGTATAGTGCTTTCTGGTAAGACAATACTATTTCCAGCCCTTTGAGACATTCTCCTTAGAGTTGCTATAAAATTACATGGCGTTAAAGAGTTGATAAAATCTTTTAACAAGAATAATGAGATTTTTGTGTGAAAACTTGCTCCCCACTTTCTACATTTCTTGGAGAAATGTCTCCAACAAATGTCTCTGGCCGCATAGTGGGTTACTCATTGCATTGCCAGAAGAAATGTCAGCAGTTCGAAGTCCCCAGCTGCTCTGAGGGAGAGAGATGAGGCTTTCTGGTCCCGCAATGAGTTACAGTCATGGAGACCCGGGAGGGCAGATCTATCATGGTCTCTAGGGTCTCTCGGAGTCAGAATTAGCTAGATGGCAGAGTGTTTGGTGAGTGGTTGGGGTTTTTTTTGTTTGTTTGTTTTCTTAGATGAACTTGAGTAAGTGTCTTGTAAGCCTTAATTTTGCCATCTTTGAAATAGAAAGGGTGTTCTTCTTGTTTTCTGTGTCATGGTCATATGGGTACTGCAATACAGGCAATAAACTAATGCAAAGGATGGGGGGGGGGAGACCTTTCTCCCTTGGACTGCAGCAGTTTTTTTTTTTTTGCAGCAGTTTTGAATGATATTTGAAATTCCTTCTCAATTCCAAAATCTGTGGTCAGTAACAAGATGTTTCACTCTTTCTCATCACTGTGCTTAAATACACAGGTCAACTCTAAAGACCTGCTCCTCCTCTCATAAGCCAGACAATAGTTTTTGACCTACAGAGACGGCCAGGCACAGGTCTTGGCTTATTCAAAGCCCGGCACTGACTTCTTTAAGCCTTTCCTCCTTCCCTCTGCCCCATCACTTACCATCACCACCATCAGTTGCCATCAGGCTGGTTTAGACCATGGCAAGCCCAGCTGTGTCAGAGGAGAGCTGCGCTCCACAGGGTTGTGTGTGTGTGTGTGTTTCTGTGTAAGATAAAATTTTAAATGATATTGGTACAATGGCGCAGATATTTTAAAAATTGTACAAGTAAATGTGACAATGAAAAGGACGACTGTTCTTGAGATGTGTGCTAAATCGCTTTCATTTCCTATTGGAGCAATTTCCTTATTGACATCGTGCTCATTCCAGTATATCCCTTCCCTTCCCGTACAGTTTTGCGGCAGTCCCAGCAGGTGGGAGCTGTATGAGTATTGTTGCTTTCAACTCCCCTCTCCCCACTTCCTTTTTTTCCCCCTTTTTTAAAATTAAAAATCATTTTACTGGGCGCTCGTACATCGTTTTTCACAATACATAAATAAACTGTGCCAAGCACCTTCACATGCTCATTGCTGTCATCATTCTCCAAACATCCTTTTTCCCCTTGAGTCCTTGATTTGGCTTTTCCATCCTTTCCCCTCTTCCCCTGCTCTCCCTTCCCCACCAACCTCAATACTTTATAAACTATTATTGTTCTGTCATATCTTATACTGCCCGACCTCTCCCCCAACCCACTCCTTTGATGCCCGTCTTTCCAATAGGAGCTTATGTGTACATCTTTGCAGTTTGTTCCGTCTCTCTACCCCACCTTCTCTCCACCCATCCAGTATCTCCAATCTCACCACTGGCCTGAAGGGGCTCATCCATATCTCCATATCTCCAGCTCCCCTTTCTGCTCGTGTACCTTCTCCAGTCCATCTGGATTTGTAGGGTAGAGTTGGGACCATGATAGTTGAGGGAAGGAAGACTTCAGGAACTAGAGGAAATTTGTATGCATCCTCACCGCCCAGCTTCCCCTTGACTGGTCTGTCTCCTCCCCGTGACTCCCCTGTAAAGGGGTGACCAGTTACCCACCAGTGGGCCTTAGGTCCCCATCCTGCTCTCCCCCTCATTCATAATGATGTGATTCTTGTTCTTTGATGCTCGATACCTGCTCCCTTCAGTCCCTCTTGATCACACAGGCTGCTATGCTTCTTCCATGTGGACTTTGCTGTTTCTGTGCTGAACGGCAACTCGTTTATCTTCAAGTCTTTGAGACGCCACACATTCAATCATTTGGTAGCTGGGCACCATTGTTTCTTCTACTCTGTTTGTCTCTGTATCCATTTGTCTTCAGCGATATCGGGAGTCAATTGGTCCATTGATTTTGGTTTTTGTTCCTTGATGTCTGATACCTGATTGTTTCAGCACCTCATGATCGCACAGACAAGTGAGCTTCTTTTATGGTGGGTTTTGTTGCTCCTGAGCTAGATGACTGTTTGTTTATGCTCAAGCCTTTAAGACTCCAGATGCTATATCTTTTAATAGCTGGGCACCATCTGCTTTCTTCACCACTCTTGCTCATGCACCCACATGTCCTCTGTGGACACCTTGGGGATGTGTGCACATAGTGGTATGTATCTTTTACCCGCAGGGCCCCCCCCCCCCATTTGATGTCTGTTGCCTAGACCTTTCACAACCTTGTGGCCAGGCTGACTGTTGTGCTTCTTCTGTGTGGGTGTGGTCTCTTCTCAGATAAATGATCTATTGTTTATCTTCAGGATTTTAAGTCTCCAGATGATATATCCTTTGATAGCTGGGCACCATCAGTTTTCTTCACCACATTTGCTTATGCACCCATTTTACTTCAGTAATCGTGTTCCCTCTCCCCACTTTCTTCCCTCCCCTCTCACTCCCTGTACCCTCAGGAAACCCTTACTCCTGTCAGTGTCTCTGAGGAGTCATGTACCTTGACCCCTATATATTGAGCGATTGTAAATACACAAGTGAACATACACAAGTCTAGCATGACCAATGAGCAATATCACATACAGGCCATAATAGTAAGGGGAAGAAATCTGAAAGAACTAAAGGATAGTTACTCATCCTAGATTTATCCTCTGTTCTGAGGCCTTTCTAAGAGGGCCTGTTCAATTGTCTTGCTGGTGATCTTTGGGTCTCCACTACATCCATTTTTCCCCCATATCATTTTGGATGCGTGTTCTTGGAACTTCTGATACCTCTTCCCGCTGACACCCCATGATTGCACAGCCTGGTGTACCTCTTCCTTGTGGACTTTGTTGCTTTCCTGCTAGATGGCTGCTTGCTTACCTTCAAGCCTTTAAGACCCCGGATGCGACAGCTTTTGATAGCCAGGCACCACCAACTTGCTTTACCACTTTTGCTTATGCACTGATTTTGTCTTTAGCAATCATGTCAGGGAGGCGGGTACTGTACAGTGCCATGTTATTAGAACAAACCGTTTTTGTACAGAGATAAGATTTGAGTAGTGGTCCAAAGTGCATCTGCTCCCTTGTTGCATTTACACATATAAACACACACATTTATATATGTGTGTATATATGTATATATATATGTAGTTTTGTTTTTTCCTCCATTATTATGCTTGCCTATCATCCACCTCTCAGATACAATTCAATGGATCAAACACACTCAGAAAAGCTACACCCACCTCCCGGTTCATTTTAAGAATGCTTACTATTTCCCTGTACCTGTCATTGTGGGCTCCTCCCTCCCCTCTCTTCCCTTATCCCTTCCATGTCCTCCAGGAACCACAGGTCTGACTGCCATCTTTGTAAGACTGCCCATCTTCCTTTTCTTGTATAGATCAACACCCCTTCCCCCACAAACCAGGATAATAATAAAAATAAAACAAAACCCCCACAGCAACATATACATCACTACCAGACCAGCAGAGATCAAGACTTAGAGCCATATTCGTGTCCAAAAAGTGAGCTTCCCATAGGTCCACAATGCTTTCCCCACAGTCCAGGATGCAGCAGTCATGTGCCACCCCACCCCTCCCCTTAAGCCTTAGACTGTCCGTGTGGCCCCCTTGTCCGCAGGGTTTTTAGTGACTTGTTTTTTCAAGGTCAGATCACCAGACCTTTCTTCTGAGGTGCCTCTGGGTGGATGTGAACATCCAACTTTTCATTCAGTAACTAAATATTCAGCCATATGAACCACTCTGGGTCTCCTTGTCCTCTTACTTTCGGGTCAAAGAAAACTTTGAAAGTTTGGTGCTAGGAGTTTGTGGCAGTCATGTGCTTATGTTAATTTTGATTGAAATGTAGGGGTGGAGTCTAGCCTGTTAATCTGGAGATAGCCATTGAGTAGCCAATGAGACCTCTGTGTGGGCATGACTTTCTCCTGAGACTTCTGGGAAATCCCGTGATATTTCCCTCGTGAAAATGAGAAGCTATCTTCCCCAGTGGTTAGGAGATAATCTCAGAGATGAATCACAGACAAGACAAGATGGCAGCATCTGAGAAGCTGAAGTCACACGGCTTTGCCCAGAGGTGCCAGACCTCTGAAGCTGGAGAGGTCACATGGCAACCCCTGCCAGCGATGAGTTGCTTCTGCCACCACTGGATGCTGTTGATGGACCCTGAGCCCTGGGAGGGAGGAGCCATGGGGAGGCTCCTGCCAGCACTGGGATTCGGAATCCATTGATCTGTGACTTCGTGAGTCAGAAGGAGACATTGTAGACTGGTATCGGGCATATGGGCTAATATCGGACTTATGACTTTGAACTGGACTGGGTTGGGATGCTTTCTCAGTGTTCCATTCCTCTTGTATATAAACCCTTTCCTTTTATCTATATGTGTGTCTATGAAATTTGTTCCTCTAGTCTACCCGGACTAACACAGAGTTTAAAAAGTTGAATGGTTTTCTAGCAATGTTGGGTGAGCCAGAGAAACCAAAGAACTCATCCTCTTTTGTAGCCACACAATCATTGGACCTTTAAGGTTAAAATCATTCCTTGCCTTCTCTCCAGCAGTGTGAGGTCAGTGAAATCTGTGAAATGACACATTCCTAATGAAAAGATTATTACATATTGAATATTAGGGTAGGAAACATTACTGCCATTTTTTAAAAAGTGTTTTTTTTAAAAAGTGTAGCCATTGCATTTATTTATGTTTTTAGACAAATTTTTCTATCCAAAGCACTACTTTTTCAAAGTTTTGAAAACATTTTAGGGTGTGTGTACGTGTTGATCTATACAAGAAAAGGAGGATGGGCAGTCTTACAAAGATGGCAGCCAGACCTGTGGTTCCTGGAAGACACAGAAAGGAGAAGGGAAGAGAGGGGATGGAAGAGCCCACAATGACAGGTACAGGGAAATAGTAAGCATTCTTAAAAACAACCAGGAGGAGTGTTTGAGAAGAAAAACTGGTGTAGATCAAAAGACTAGATCTCCCTGGCCTCTGGCTATAGATGAAGAAAGCAACAAAACCAGACCTGTTGTCACTGAACTCATTCTGACTCATGGAAGTCCCATGTATTACAGAGTAGACCTGCATTCATTCTTCAGGGATTTTAAGGCTGTAAGAGCAAATCCCCATGTTTTCTGTAGTGCCACTGGGTGGATTCAAACTGCCAACCTTTAGGGTAACCCAATGAAAACCATTTGTGCCAACAAAAGACTATGTTGGCTATAGGGAAGGTTTCATTGATTAAAGCTGTCTAAATGTCATGATGACATCACCTTTGACAGCTCCCCCAGGACCACCATCCTCATCATAGGTGAGTCAATGCATCCCACTGTGGGTCTGTGAGTTTGTCCAACCATTTGGACTTTGATATTTCTCCCTTGGGTGCCTGTGTCTCTCTTGAGATGCCAGTGAATGCTTCCTTGCCCCACCATCTTAGCGGATACCACCAAGTTCACTGGAAGTCACTCCTGCCCCTTTTCTTTTGCATTCTGTTAGAGTAGTTACAAAGCAGTGTTATTTCGGTGTTGGGATTTTGCAAAGATTTCGTTAAAGACTTTTACTGACATTCTCCCTCTTTTTTTTTTTTAAATCACTTTATTGGGGGCTCATACAACTCTTACCACAATCCATACATCCATCTATTGTGTCAAGCACATTTGTACATTTGTTGCCATCATCAGTTTCAAAACATTTGCTCTCTACTTGACCCCTTGGTATCAGCTCCTCCTCCTCATTCCCCCCTCCTCATTCTCCCCTCCATCATAATTTATAATTTATAAATTATTATTGTTTTGTCATGTCTTACACAGTCCAATGTCTCTCTTTACCCACTTCTCTGTTGTTTGTCTCCCAGGGACCAAGTTATATATAGATCCTTGTAATTGGTTCCCCATTTCTATCCCACCTTCCCTCCATCCTCCTGGTATCACCACTCTCCCACTGGTCCTGTGGGGTTCATCTATCCTGGATTCTCTGTGTTTCTTCTGGTTCCTATCTGTACCAGTGTACATCCTCTGGTCTAGCCGGATTTTTAAGGTAGAATTGGGATCATGATAGTGGGGGGTGGGGGAGGAAGCGTTTCAGAACTAGAGGAAAGTTGTATGTTTCATCATTGCTACCCTGCACCCTGACTTCCTCATCTCTCCTTTCTGTGACTCCTCTGTAAGAATTAGACATCCAAGTAAGAGTGGGAGGATAAAAAGATCTAGGGTAGAAATGAACGCCCTTTCCTCCTCAAGTGTCCCCTCTCCTGCGATAACCAAGACTTCATCCGAAGACTGGCTCTCTCTTTCCTTGCATGTTATCTCCTAGTTGACTTCAACAGCACCCTTGCCAGTGTTTTCTTTCAGATCACTCAACATAGAGTGATCAGATTTCAAGTGGGACACCATTGACCGGGGGCGGGTGGTGGTGCTGGTGGTGGTGGTTCTTGATTAAAAATTTGGTCTATATGGAGCAACGAGAATTTTCATAGAATGCAGAAATAGTATTGTAACATATTTATTTTAATTTTAAAATGCTGTAAGACATTGTTAAATTATGATGTCTGGTCACCTTACTCAACACACAAGCTAAGTGTGTTAGGCTGGGTTGACTAGAGAAAAAAATCCAGAGACACTCATGTGTACAAGAGAGCTATGTATCCGAGAGCAACTGTATATTGAGAAAACAATCCAGCCCAGTCCATATGCCTGATATTAGTCTTATGTCTGGTACCAGTCCAGAAATTCCCCTCTAGATTCACACAGCACATGCAATGATGCTGTATGCAGGAAGATCACAGGCTGGTGGGTGCAAAGTCTTGTGGATCCCATGGTGGTGGAGCATCTCAGTGCCGGCGCTGGTCACCACGTGGCTCCTGCGCTCCAAGTGTGGCCCATCAACACTTGGAGGTGGAACAGAGAGAGTGGCCTTTCTCCAGCAAGCCATTTATCTTGCTTGCCCTCTCATCAGGCTGTGACCTGATTGACAGGCTGCACTCCACCTCTCCATTCTTTATACCCTCAAGTTGACATGAGGTTATATAACTACCGCACTAGGGTTCTTATAAGGGAAGGTTTACTCTTGTTCCCAGAAAACCAACCCAGACCAACCCCTGGGATGGATTTTGAGATTGAGGATGGGAGAAAAATGGGTGGGGAAGTAAACAGGACTACTAGGGTACAGGCTGAGGAGAAGGATTCTCAGTGTCTCAACAAGGCACCAGGGTTTTTGTTTTCATTTCAAAGATACTTCTCTATTAAGTCTTAAACAATACAAAGACAAATCACCTAGATGAGAGAAACTGAGAGGTAGTCAATTTCTTAATATGCCCCTTCTAGTCATAATTCCTTATGTGATGTATTATGAATTCTAGTCTCTGTGTCTGTGGTTATAGTCCCATTTGAGGGAAGATACTCTGATAACAGGATTAATGTGGATGTATTCTTTTAAGGTTTTTATCATTTTATTTTTAAATTGTGGGAATGCATTCTGAGTCTTCACCTTCCTAGAAGATGTGATCCAAGTCACCACCCTCTGTTGTCTTGGGAGTATGCTCTGTTGTAAACAAAACACACACTTTCGTAGAAGAATGGGCTATTTTAAAAGCAGGCTAGACAGAGAAATCCCAGTACTATGCAAAGAAGAGCCACCAGTAGCGTATGTTCGAAATCTTTGGCTACAGTGGCCTAGGCTGAGACAAGAGGTACCGTGGCTGTGGCCTGGAGACCCTGGAACAGTGTAGATAGAGGAGCAGCGCTGAGTCAATGAGACTGGGAGGCAGAGAAGTGGACTGCTTCCTGACCCATGAAAGCAGAGGCCAAGGGGACTTTGTGACTGAGAGGCTGAGGACTGACGAGAGACTTGGGTACTAGCTGAGGAGAGGTGCTGCTGTGGCCCCATGACTGTATGCCTACTGTTTGTTCACTGATTCTGACTTTCAGTATCCTGTTAGCTTTCCCAGTAAGTCTCCATCATTGTTTTCTCTGTGAGTTACATCCGTCCATTGCCAGGCATTCTAAAACCCAGCAGAAAAGTCAAGTGCTGTGGGATAAACAGTTAATGTCAGAATAGATAGATAATGATGGAGAGTGAAGGCATGTATATCCACTGCTTCGTGGCACTAGGAAGCCAAAGGAGATCAGATATAGCCTCCCTGCTGCCATTTTTCACAATGACCATCAGCATGAGACTCTAACGGTGTCCAAAAGATCCATGGCCATGTTGCTAATTATGTAACATAGGGAGAGAAAAAGGAAAATTTGTCACAAAATCATGAGTGTTTTAGGCGGAATTACAGAAGCAAGAAAGGGACCATAATTGGGATATATGTACATTAGTAAAGACTAGAAAAGATTTTAGGATTGATTCTGGCACCACTGGCCACCTTGGTTGGGTATTATACCTCGAGACCATTTGGCCCTGGTTCACCAAGCCAAAGTTTGGTCTTTCAAGCAAGTTCCTCAGGGTGAGACTGCCCTCCCCTGAGCTGGCTGGAGAGTCCTACTATTTACTTTCAAGCATACCCTGTCTTGGGACAAAACCTTTTACGTTGCCTGTTAATGGAATGAACTCAATGGAAGCTGAATTTATATAAGGTTCTATGGCACTGGAACCCCCCACTATAGACTGTAGACTTTCACATGCCAGGTGCTTCGAATTTAAACACTAGCACATCCCCTCTTCTGATCACAGATTTTTATTAAAAACCTTTGGATCACATGTGGGTTGGTGTGCTTTCTTCTGCATGAACTGGTTTCTTTAGATGGCTGTTTATTTTAGAACAAAGGCATTAGGTGTTTTTTGTGTATTCACTCTAGCTTCCCTTGTCTCTGCAGAATGACATCTTTGAATGGTCCAGAGACCACCGAGTCCACCACAAGTACTCAGAGACAGATGCTGACCCTCATAACGCCCGCCGGGGCTTCTTCTTCTCCCACATCGGGTGGCTGTTTGTTCGTAAGCATCGCGATGTCATAGAGAAGGGGAGGAAGCTTGATGTCACTGACCTGCTTGCTGATCCTGTGGTCCAGTTCCAGAGGAAGTAAGTGCATGATTTGCTATAGAGATTTGCCCTCCGGGGACCAGATGAAAAATACAACAATAACCCCAAGAACTTTTTCTCTCTCAAACATCCTAATACTTGGTTTATATTTTTTTGGTTTATAGCTGTTTATTATTTTCCTTTTCCCCATTAAGTTTCCTCTGTTCATTTGTTTTTAATTTTGATTTGCAACGGATTTCCTTTATGCCTACTGTCATTTCTTTCAGGCTAATCTGCATGACTAATTTCAAGACTTTAGTTCTGCCCAGGCCTTCAAATCAGTTCATTTTAGTCGAGCCTCCTGCTGAGAATAATTTGCATTTCTACCTCAGATATACTGAATTAGAATGTACAGTTTAACAAAATACCCACATGATTCATATGTATGTGTATAGCTCTCCAGGTGATTTTTCTCTATTAGTGCCTAAGACTTACCTAGGAATCCAGAGCATGTACACTGGTACAGAAAAGAGTTCAAAACACCGGGAATCCAAACAGCTAGATACCTTAGGACTCATAATGAGTGTAGCAAGGCTAAGAGAGTGGGGGGCGGGGGGGGGGGAGAAAGGGTAGCCGATCACAATGATTGACAGATAACCTCCCCCAGGGGGATGAACAGCAGAAGGGTGGGGAAGAGAAACAGTGGTCACTATAAGACATGAAAAAAGGGCTGAGCCTGGTAGCATAGTGGTTGAGTGCGGGACTGCGGCCCACTAGCTTGGCAGTTCAAATCCAGCAGCAGCTCTCCAGGAGCAAGGCTGGGCCTCCCACTCCCACTAGGGCCATGATGCCCTCCCCCCAAAAAAGACATGAAAAAATAATAACTTATCAATTATTAAGGGTTCATGAGGGATGGCGGACGGGGGAGGGAGGGTAAAATAACGAGCTGATAGGAAGAGCTCAAGTAGAAAGAAAATGTCATGACAATGATGATGGCAGCATGTGTACAAATGTGCTTGACACAACGGACATATGGATGGATTGTGATGAGCTGCAAGAGCCCCCAATAAAATTATTTTAAAAAAATCACCTGGGAATCTCTTAAAACTGTGGATCCTGATTCAGTGTATCGGGGATAGAAATGCAGATTCTCAGGATGTTGAGCCAATGGATCCGTTCAAAACCCTGCTTCTGTCACTTCTCTCCAGCCCTGTACTACCACCTCCCCCACCCTGCCCCCTTATAGTTCTCAAGTGTAGGGATACGGAGACATGTTTTATTTTTGTGATACGCTAGACTCTGGCACCTCTGGACTCTCTTCTGCTCTTTTTCTCCTGAAATTCTCTTGTAGTGAAGCCTACTCCTCCCCCACTTCCAGGAAGGCGACACCGGTGGGGGTTCTCCATAGAGAAAATGAGGTCATAAAGCGAGAGCCTCAGCGTGTGTGCCCCCATGGTGCCCGCTGAACACATCCAGTCCAGTGGCATTGGCAGGATGAGTTGACTTTCAGCAAACCGGTGAAGGAAGCCCTCTGTGACTGTGCTACCAAGCAGAGAGCAGCTATTGTTCATCTGTAAGCTTGGAAGGTACCGTGGGCACCATCTCAGTTGGTCTGGGTCTGCAGAGTTGGCCACGGTGCTTGCTCTTGTCCTCAGTTGCTGTGATTTGATTCCGACTCACAGTGATCCCATGTGCTACAGAGTAGAAGACCTCCAAGGTCTTCTCATTGTGATCTTTTTTTTTTTGCTTCTCAATCATTTGATTGGGGCCTTCTACAACCCATCCATTCATCCACAGTGTCAAGCACATTTGTACATTTGTTGCCATCATCATCTTTGAAGCATTTGCTTTCCACTTGAACCCCTGGTGTCAGCACCTCATTTTTCTCCCTCCCTCCCCAACCCTGCCTCATGAACCCTTGACCATTTATAAATTTTCTCTTCATGTTTTATATTGATCAATTTCTCCCTTCACCCACTTTTCTCTTCTCCATCCCCCTGGGAGGGTGTTAGAGGTAGATCCTTGTGATCTACTTGCCCTCCTTTCTTCCCCACCCCCATCCCCTTGGTATCTCTATTCTCATTATTGGTCCCAAGGAGTCCATTGGTTTCCTGGATTCCCTGCAAGCAAATTACCAGGCCTTTTATTCTGCTGCCCTACTGGATGGCTTGAACTATCAACCCTTGGGTTAGTAGTTAAGCAAAAACTGCATCACCCAAGGACGGGTGGTGGCATTTATAAATGGACCTGTTTCCCTAAAGCAATGGATCTACAGGCAAAAGGGACAAGTTATGGCTGCCACCCTGGCTCGAGACATAGGACAATCAAAATGTGAGCATGTGGTTATCACCAATCACCTCTCCTAACTAAAGCAGGAGTCAGTTAAGGACTCAACTGAAGCATTTCCTGTTCAGGCTGAAAATGGAGATGGAGGCGGTGCCTTTGACTTAACAGATCCTTGTGTCACATAAGGAATGCTTTCTTAGAGATATGCTCTGTTTATCCTTCACCTTGCCTTTGCACTGGAGAGGGCAGTACAGCGGACCAACCACATGGCAGACCTGAGATAGCCAGCCTGGGATGGAACCCTGTGGTTCTTTCTAGCAAGTTAGATAGCCTCTCCACATCTCACTTGGTTTGTTTTGGTGATCCGTATGACACCAGCAACTCCAGACCCTTCCTGTTTTTTGGCTTTTTCCCGCTTCTGTGGTAGTGAATTCCTATCTCCCACATTTGTAGGAAGATGTGATTTTTTAAAATGTATGGACAATGTCAGTGGTTCTTATGGGCATGTCTCTGGCAGCTGTTAGAGGATTCCATGTGCTCCCATCCACTGCCCCTGTTAGCTCGGTCATAGGGCCTTCTCCATTGCTGCTCAGGGTAGCTCTTTCTGACAGACACAGCCAGCAGTCTTATAAAATGAACAATTGGATCATTTATGGATTTTGAATTTTTTTTACAATGAGAATAAAGTTTTAAATCTCATAAAGGGAAATATCAAGTATTGAGCAAAGTAGAAATAGAACCGACCCATGCATCAGGCCACTCTTAACATCTTATGGTGTTTCCTTCTATTTTTAAACACATCTTTGTTTTTTTCACCACGCCAGCCATATGCCCATGTAATTTTGTCCTATATTATAACTTCAGATTTTATTATAGGCACCTTTGTCAAGGGCTGCATCATAACTCATCATTTGGTAGTGTTGTCATTTATTTAAACCATCGCTCTGTGGGTAGATGTGTATGCCACTTCCAATTTGAGGATATAAATGATTCTGATGTACCATTAGTAACGCTTTGGGATAATCAAACTTTTTATTAATCTGAAGGGCTCAGATGCACAGGCACAGGATTTTTCTAATTTATTAATGAGTACAGAGGTAGGTAAAATTGTCTGGGTTCCTCCAACCATAAAAATGGAAGGCTTATTTATTTATTTTTATCTTTCTCCTCCTCCCCAAAGTGTAGTACAAGTTGATTCACTGGATGTGTATTTTGGGTACTATTTCTCCATGCAGGCAGCTGAACACTGGGACTATTTCAGTGAGTTCTCGGAATAGTCGTCCAAGAATAACATTCACCCCAATCCCGTGACCATCGGGAGCTGAGCCTGTCAGAAACCATCCACTCATCATCTCACACACGTTACTGAGCTCCTGCTTGGAAACTGGTGTGGCGGATACAGCTGAAGAAATTGGTCCCCGTCTTCTTAGAATTCACAGGCTCCCGGAAAGCACACATCATAACGTACACTTGCACCCTAATGAGAGACATGCTCTAGCATGGAGAGGAAGCACAGTGGGGGCCCCTGGCCACATGGCAGGGTGGTGAGGAGGTGAGAAAAGACACTTTAAAGATTGTTGTAAAAATACATGTAACATACTTGCCCCCTCAACAGTTTCTAGGGATATCGATGGCATTAGTGAAGTTGGGCAGCCCTCACCAATCATCAGGGACCATTGGGCAGGAACTAGATCCTACCTTTAGACCTACAGCCAAAAGGAGACCAAAGAGAAGATTTACCATAATATGCCTGCCATTTCTGAGAACACCATAGAACCATTGCATTTTACAGAGTAAAGGCCCCTTCTTCACCCATTTCACCCAGGCCCTCTGTTTCTTTGTGAGGAAGTGAATAAAGGGCATCTGTTTTCAAAGTTGGGCTTAGAAGCACTCCTGACTCAGATTCTTGGCCAGAACTTGCTCAATGGTCTATTATTAAATCAGATGGGCTATGGCAATTCCCCTCCTATGGATGAGCCCTTGGGTCCTTTGTCATTTATCCAGCCTCCAGAACATAGAAATCCAGCCCTCAAAGTAAGGGTCTGAACCACTGAGCTGAATAAGGGAAGCTTCTGAAATACACCAAGATAGAGCAGTGTGATGGGGATTATCATGTTCACAGAGCTGGCTTTGCCAGTCCTGCCAGTCGGGTCGTGAGGAGATAAATCACTTGCAAGAATGGAAGTCTTTGCATTGGGCGGCCAGCTGGAAGCAGCTGCTTCGTTGTTCTAGTCCTCAACACATCAGCGTGCAGTCCTTGCGACACTGCATCCAGAGGAACACAGAGAGGTACCCAGAAGTGTTTGGGGCCCAGTGATATCTCCAAGAGCTCTCCTGGGCTGAATGCCCACCTGCTCAGAGAAGGACAGATCAGAGAGGTGTGCTACTACGGCTCCAGTTCATGTCAGCACGGAGCTGCTTCAAGGAAAACGTTTAAACCTTGCTCCATGTTGGGTGCCCAACAATGTATTCTCTCAGTATAAGCTTCCAAACACATGAAGACAGAGCGGTGCTTTGGGTATTTTCATTATCATGCCTATTCACCCCAAAGGATTGCTGTTGTGCTAAGGGGGGTGGGGATAATTTTGAGGTCAGGCTTAATATCAAACTTTTCTTTTAATTATAAAAAGATAATTTTACTGGGGGTTCTTACAACTCTTATAATAATGCATATGTCCATTGCATTAAGCATATTTGCACATATGTTGCCATCATTTTCTAAACATTTTCTCTTTAAGCCCTTGGTATCAGCTTGTCTTTTTTCCCCTATAAATTATTATTATCTTCATATCTTACACTAATTGCTGTCTCCCTTCACCCCCAGTTTCTGTTGTGTGTCCCCCTGGGGGGGGGTGGTTGTGTATCCCATCTGGAACAATGGGACACCCTTTCAGGGAAGGACCATAAGGAAGGGTTGAGTCAACCAGTGTGCTGTATAGCACCGATGAAACACACCACACAGTTTTCCTCTGGTTCCTTGAGGCTTCCTCACCCCCCGACTATCATGACCCCAGTATTGCCGTTCACTGCGGGCTAAACTAGAACTTGTGCACAGGTACAGCTAAGAGGTCATGACACACAGAATCCAGGAACAGGGATGGGAGTAGGAATACCAGGAGGGTAGCGCAAAGGTGGGGAGAGGAGAGGAGGAAGGGGCAACTGATTGCAATACCAAGCTTTTAACAAAATTCAAGTGGACATTTTCACAAATGATTGAGGCCTGAGAACAAGTTTATGGGAATGCATCCCTTTATCAAACAACAGTTTTGAGATGCATCAAGCATTTTGAGGAAGGTGGGACAGATCTCAAAGATGACTTCAAGGAAGAGAGGGCAACACAGAAGATTGTAGTGACTTTATGAGAGAACTCAAAGGGATAGCTGGGTAGATTTTCGTAAAGAGCGCAGGGTGGTCATTGGTTGAGGGGTTGAGTTTACTAGGAAGAAACTTTGAGAAAATTGCAAATTGTGGGGGTGAGTCAAAGGCCAAGGAAGTTGTGCCAAGGGATTGTATCTACCACGCAGCACCTCATTCTTATAGGACAGCCAGGGTTAGCGGATGAAAACTTCACTGGGGCGCCTTCCCCACCCAGTCCCAAGCCCTGAGCTTGATCCTTCAGACTCGTTTTTATTTCCTGAACTCAAAGACTGTGTAAAGTGAAGCGAGTTTGAGGATACTGGCATGTATGTTTTGAAGTGCTGTAAATGGAAGAGGGCAGCATTCTTCAGTGAAAGGTCAGAGCAATGGGAACACCACTCTCAGAAGAGTATTCATTTATTTGGGTGGCGGGGTTCGAGAAACAATAGTGTCACATTCGATATTTTTGTATAATAAGAATATATGTGATTTTGTAGCAATACTTTTTACTTACCCTTGTATGTGGCTCTCTTGGGGAAGCAGTGCAGAGACTGTTTGTTGGCTGGTTCCACATGCTCCTTGACAGAGCACTCCTTCAGTCCACTCAAAACACAGAAGTACAGCAGAGACCCATCCAAAAACTCATGCTCAGCCAGCCAGATGAAACCCTACCTTAGAAAAGCTTCACCACACCCAGTTGCCATGAGTCATTCTAATGGAAGAGAGAGAGAGTATAGCATGAAGACAACAACAATACATTTCAAACTGTAGTTTCAGACCTTCCCTTTAAAAAGTTATTTTACCAAAGCTGTTATCATAAGTAGCCAACAGGACTGTTTCAAGTTTTGCTCGACTCTCAAGCTGTGCATAACCCAAAGGCAGGCATTAAGAGGGTTATTACTCAGACTCTGGCATCTCAGGGCCCATGGAATGAAATATTAGCGCATCATGATTGGTTTAGGATAGGACCACAGTCATTTGGAAGGTTTTCACTGGCTCGATTCCAGCAGTATAGCACCAGGTCTTCCTTCTGGGTTCATCTTGGGTTCAGTGGGAAGCTCCATTAAAACTGGTTCAGCCTCACAACTGTTAGGGGGTGGCTGCACAATGCACCATGAAGTGCATTGGTCTGGATTCCCAGAATCCTCTGCCCAAATAACCCTAAGTTCACCCTCAGAGTCTGCCCCAGTCTGTTCCTAGAAATCATCCTATTGCAGGATATGTGTGCATCCCTGGCTGAAAGAGAAGTCAAGGAACAGTGTTACCTAAGGGCAAGCCTAGATGTGTGGAATGAATAGTCCGCACAAAGTGGACTGAGTGAGGGGTGGGGATGAAAAGGAGTGGGTCACGGTCAAGGCAGGAGCTCCTTGCTGTGCTTGTACTCTTCCTGAGCCCTACACATACTAGGGGTGTGTTCACAGTGAACCAAGCCCCTCCTAAGGTTGATAGTAGTACTATTGATTAGGAATTAGTTTCACTAAGGACATTTATTTCTCTCCTATATGGAAAAGTTCTTGAGGTGGGCGGTTCAGGGTGGATGTATTGATACCACAAAGTCAATAGAGAACCTGGATCATTTTATCTTCTTGTTCCACAATCCTTAATGTGTGATTTCGATTCTCAGTGTTATTTCATGGCCAACCACTAGGAGGCCAATCAGAGGGGTAGTGGGAGAGGAAAAGGGAATGGACTACTCCTTTGATGGAGACTTCGCAGGTGACTTACACAAACCATCTCCATCCTTCTCATTGTTTACAAGAGCCTCAAAGGAACCTGGGAAATGTAATATTTTGGTTCACATGTTGCCCCAGTTTGATTTCTAAGGAAGAAAGTGTCTACTGATAAGACAATTAGCAGTTTCTACCATGGAGTCCCAAGGTGTACTGTAAGACACACTTAGCTGGTAAGGTTGAGTATACTCACAGGTAGCACAGAAGAAATACCTGGTGATCTACATCCTGTAAAAAAAAAAATCAGTTACTGGAAACCAAATGGAATGGAGTTCTGCTCTTACCTAGATAATGTTTCCATGAGTCAGGATGGACTCCCTTGTGATTTTTAGACAATCTCTGTGATAGTTTCTAAACTGCTTTGACACAAGCAGATTGATTCGTCATCACACGATTCAGACTTTTAACATTTGTGTGTGTGAAACAAGTGTTAGACTTTGTTTCCAAATGCTAGCCTTTGTTTCCATACATACCCAATCCTTACTACCCTAGAATTGATTGCCGCTTATATCCATCTGATATAGGGTTTCCAAGAATGTAAATGTTTCCCAGAGCATCCTCCTCATGTGGCCGGTGGGCTTGACTTACAGATTTTGTAGTTCAGCACTTAACTGACAGCACCACGAGTCATTCTTCTGTCTCCATGCTGCAAACAAGCAGTAAACAGACTCTCGTGTTGTTTTCCTGAGGTGACAAAATGAGGATAAAATCCAGTCTTGTTCCATAATGCTCTGTTTGTCCCATTGATTGCCATTTTAGGAAAGAAATTCCTTTGGAAGTTTCATGCATACACTGTCATGCGTATTTTTGAAGTAATCAGAGAGAATGTTGGTCTAGAAACAAGGTCCTTGATTTATCACCATGGTGATGGGATAAACTAAGCGAAGATGAGTGATGAAGTGATTCAAAAGAGTGAGGCACTTCTGTGTTGCAGCTCTGGGAAGAGATGAAAATAGGAAGAGATGAAAATATTTTAATCTAACTCTTTCAGGAAGAAAGACACCTGAATAGCTAACATCTTCCTGAGGCTTCAACTTGCCCGAGTATGTTATCATTAGTCTTCCTTTTCCCCTCTCAAGAATGAGTATCACATCTCTGTGATATCTTCCTAATTTTGATTTTGTGTCAGTCAAATCTGTCTAACTTATGAATTGATCTCCTTTTGACTAACATCCAGCTAAGGCAGAGTAGCGAGGAAGTCTGTAATTGTGTGTAAGTTTACAGCTTCATCTCTCTACCCCACCAGCTTCAGTTCCCGCTCTATGTGTTTCTCTGTGCAGTGAATTGAAGGAGCCTGGTGGAATAGGGTTTACATGTTGGACTGTTAAGAACAGCAAGGTTAGCAGTTCAAAATCACAATTTGCCTTGTAGGAGAAAGATAGGGTTTTACTGTGGGACTGCAGGCAACTGGGTTGGTGGTTCAAATCCAGGAGCAGCTCTCCGGGAGCAAGGCTGGACCTCCTTGCCCCCCCAAAAGAATTACAGTCTAGGCCTTTCTATTCCTATGAAGAGTTATAGTCTAGGAAACTCGCTGGGGCATTTATGCCCTGCCTGCCCTACAGTGTCTCTATGAGTCAGCTCTACTTGATGGCAGTGAGTTGAGTTTGATGATATGACCCCATTCCATCTCCACTGACAGAATCTACTGTTTTTAAAAAATTAAGATAATTACTAGAATTTTGTTGTTGTTTTAGGCTAACAACAGAATATACATCAATTTAATTTCTATATGTACAACTCAATGACATTGACTACATTATTCAATTTTCTTCAACCATTTTCATCTTCCTTTTCCAAGGTAATCTCCCTCCTTTAGCATAAGGTCATTGTCCCCCACCCCCAATTTTCCTATCTAAACTTTCAAATTAATGCTTCCAATTTGATCCCATATAGGTAGTTCTTAAAAGAGAACAGTGCTCAAGGCATTCTTTACTAGCTAA
Organism: Nesogale talazaci; assembly: GCA_004026705.1. Lineage (NCBI taxonomy): Eukaryota > Metazoa > Chordata > Mammalia > Afrosoricida > Tenrecidae > Nesogale > Nesogale talazaci. The sequence continues at coordinate 25,723 of PVJH01008126.1, read as the reverse complement.
ACTGAAATTGAATTTGGTTTGTGTTAAGAAGACTCCATTTCCACCACTCATCTGTCACCTTGCAATTATGTGGTGGCTTATGTGTTGCTGTAGTGTGGGAAGCTATGTCCCTGATATTTGATGCAGCAGAAAGCTCCCTCCTGGTGGACAGGTTCAGCAGGGTTTTCAGAATAAGACATACTAGGAGGGAGGGCCTATATATCTATTTCTGAAAAAATTGTCCAGTAAAAGCCTTATGAATGCCAACAGAATACTGTCTGATATAGTGCCAGAAGATGAGCCCTTCAATTTGGAAGGCACTCAAAATATGATGAGAAAAACTCTCTCCTCAAAGTAGCATCAAACTTCATGACGTATATGGAGTAACATTTTCTGGACCTTCCCTTCTTGATGTTGCAACAGTCCAAAGGAAAAGAAAAAGCTATAAAAATTCATTCTTATTTAGAACATAGAATTCCTGAAATGTGAATCTCGGGGAATTGGAAATTGTCAAAAATGAAATGGAACACTTGAAGACCTCTTTCCTAGGTATTAATGAGCTGACATGGCCTGGTATCAACCTTTCTTAAATCACAAATATATGATTTGCTGTCCTGGGAATGACAAATTGAAGAGGAATTGTGGCACATTCATCATCAAATAGAACAGTATAGTATGATATACACTTACAAGGAACACCAGTTAAACAACAAACATTATTCAATGTTAGGCGCTGGTCACTAATGCTAAAGAAACCAATGATTTTTTGAAACCAACTTCTACCCTTTGAAATTGATCAGACATTTAATCAAGATGCATTTATAGCTACTGGTCTTTGGAATGAGAAAGTTGGAAGCAAAGAAGATGGATTGGTCATTAGAAAACATTGGGTTGGGGATAAAAACTACACTGGAGATTGCATGATAGTATTTTGTAATAGCAATAACTCCTTTCAAATTCCCTTTTTTGACAATCTAGGTGGCAGTTGTACACATGGACTTCACCAATTTGAACACATAGGAACCAAATTGACTACACTGAGGGGAAGAAAAGGAAAGGTTCAGTATCATCAGTCAGAACAAGGCCTCCAAAAAACAATTGCCTCCAAAAGAACAATTGCTAATATGTAAGTTGAAGTTGAAGCTGAAGGAAAGAGAGAAAAGACAAAAATGAATATTAGAAGAAATCCTGAAACTTTCTCTTGAATGTGAAATATCAAAATGACGAAGAAAAAGCTGAGCAGAATATTTTAAGAGGCAGCCCAAGAAAACAAAGTAAAGCATTGTAATGAAAAGTGAAAAGGTCTCAGATAGAAAACCAAAGAGAAGAACAGGCTCAACAGTTCTCACATTGAATGCATTGAAGGTGAAAAAACCCAAGTCTCAAGTTGCAGTGTTGAAGCATTCTATGAGCACAATACTCAAGAAGCATCAAAAGACCAGGGACGGGATATACAGTCACTGTATATTAAAAATAAAGGTTGACATCCAGCCATTTCAGAAAGTAGCAGGTAGTGAAGAAATGGTGGTATTGCTGGAAGAAGTCCAAGCTGCACTGAAGGCACTGTTGAAAAACATCGCCCAGGAATTGATTGAATACCAGTTAAAATGTTTCAACCAATGGATGAAATGCAGCGAGTGTTCACTCATTCATGCCAAGAAATTTGGAAGACACCCTTCTGACCAATCAAGTAAAGGGAACAATATTTGTGCCATTCCAAAGAAAAATAGTCCCCCCAAATGAGAAAATTATTGAACAATCTTATGGGTATCACATGCATGTAAAAATTTTCTGAAAATCATTTTTAAAAGTTTGCAGCAGTATATCAACAGGAAGTTGTCAGAAATTCAAATTAGGTTCAGAAGGGACTCTAGAATGAGGCTTGTCATTGCTGATACCAGATGGCTCTTGACTGACATCAGAAAATATAAGAAAGATGTTTATCTGTGCTTTATTGACAATGCAAAGGCATCATGAGAAATTTTGGATAAAATTGTGATGAGTGGTGATTCCAGAGTACTTAATGATGCTCCTGCAAAGCCTGCACATAAACCAAAGGCTGTCATTCAAGCAGAAGTAACTATTGCATGTTCTAAAATTAGGAAAGGTGTATTTCAGGGTTGTATTTTTTCACCATACTTGTTCAATCTATAATCTGAGAACATGGACTATATGAAGAAGAATTGGGCATCAGGATTCAGAGAGGTTCACTTAAAACCTGGGCTATGCAGATGACTCTGTCTTGCTTGCTGAAAGTGAAGAGGACTTGAACCACTGACTGAAGATAAAGGAATACAGCCTTCTGTGTGGATTGCCCAGGAGCATAAAGAGAACAAACATTCTCACAACTGGAGCGGTAAACACGATCACAATAAATGGAGAAAAGATCGACTTTATCCGGGATTTCACCTTATTTGAATTCACTATCAACACCGATGGAAGCAGTAGTTGAGAAATCCAGTGATGTTTCACATTAGGTAAACCTGCAAAAGACCATTTTAAAGTGTTCAAGAGCAAAGTTGCCACTTTGCCGATTAAAGTGCCCCCAAGTCATACCAGTTTCGTTTGCCTCACGTACATGGGAAAACTGGACAATAACTGAGAAAGATTGAAGAAGACTTGATGTCTTAGAGGCTTTGCCTCACAGACTTAGGATATGTTGTCAAGAGAGGCCAGTTATTGCAAAAGGGCATCTAACTTGGTAAAGCAGAAGGTCAATGAAAGAGACAAAGACCATAAAAGAGATGGACGGACACTGTGGTTGCAATAAGGGACTCAAACAGAAGAACAGTCATGAGGATGACACAGGATGGGACCCCCTTTTTTTTCTGTTGCCTTTTGGTGTGGAACTGACCCAGTGTAGCCTTATAACAATTGTCTGGTTTGTATTAAAATAAATACTGTCTCTTGTTTTAACCGCGGGGGCGGGAGGGGGTGCGGAGGGGGAACGGGATGAACAACAGAACCATGGGGAAAGGAAGACAGTGGATGGTGTAAATGATGAAAATAATAATAATTTATCAAGGGGTTATGAGAGTGAGAGGAGAAAAGGAGGGGGGGGGAAGAGGAGCTGATACCAAGGGTTCAAGTAGAAAGAAAATGTTTTGAAAATGGTGACGGCAACATATGTACAAATGTGCTTGATACATTTGATGTCTGGATGTTTATAGGAGCTGTAAGAGCCCCAATAAAATGATTTATTAAAACAAATTAAAATAAAATAGAAAAAAAAGTTGATAACTTTGACTTGATGAAGAATCTACAATGCACTAACAGATGAATGAATAAATCTGTCGTGGAAGGAGTATGAACAGGATACTCCTTAGAATCAAGGATAGAGAGACTTTGTCTCACGTACTTTTGGAGATGGTCCAGGAGGAATCAGTCCCTGGAGAAACATATCACACTTGGAAAAGTAAAAGGTCACCAAAAAGAGGAAGGCCCTGCCTGAGATGGACTGATACGGTGTCTGCCACATTGAGCTCAAACATGACCACTGAGTTGTGAGGCCTGCTCAGTACCCAACAGCATTTCCATTGATCATACCTAGTGCTTGTGAGTTGGAACTGACTCAGTGCTAACGACTACCACCGTGGGTCCCAGATCAGGCAGGATCCTATCCAGAGCCCTTGGGGACTTTCTTGATACCCCTTGTTTTCTTTCTTCATATATTCTTCTTGCTTTGATTTATTCTTTTAATATAGTCTCTGCTTATCTAAACATTTCCTCTGCTTGAATTTCATACTCTATTTTGGAAGGACAGTCTAACTGGTTCGCAGCGCGAGCCTTGGATTCCTCTTTCCCGCTCTGTCCGTACCTCAAACCAGCATCTTATCCTGGTTCTATAACGTTTTGGAGGGCTGAGCCCTGGTGATGTAGTGGTTGAGTGCGGGACTGCAGCCCACTGGTTTGGCGGTTCAAATCCAGCAGCAACAAGCCTCCCCCCCACTCCCACCAGAGGACAGTGATGCCCCTCCCAAAACAAACAAACAAAAAAACCTAAACATTTTGGAGAATGATTCCACCCCCCCACCCTCACCCCACCCCGGATAATTCCCTCCCTATCTCTCTGCAGCTGTCAGAAAGGACAGGTCTGAATCTCTAAAGTGTGCCAGGACTTGATCACATCACCTAACAACGTGTGAACTGTGTTTAATTAGATTCCTTTTAGGAAAATGGAATGATTTTTACAACCATGAAAAGTTATTAAAAATAAGCAGAACAGGTAAAACATCCCTTTGCTACTCTGATTAGACTTTGGTCTTGCTATAGAGACTTTGATCACTGTAGTCAAACAGCTGCATAACTCTGGGGATTCAATATAGATGTTATAGCATTCAATATAGATGTTATTCAGTATAGATGTTATAACACCAACACCAGAATTTCCCTCTTCTAGTGGTTAAAAAGGCAGAGGAGAAATCCATGCCACATATAATTCAACAGTTTGCTTTGACTTTTTGAAACTTTCCAAGTCACAAATTCATTTGTTCGCCTCTGTAAGAGGTACTTTTCTGACTAGAATTTTGGAAAAACCTGCCTCTCTCTGTGTTTGCTTAAAAATAAATCAATGACATTAGCAGTCATTTCCCTTTCACCACATTGACAATCCCCATTTCTATGGCTGAGAAATTCCCCTGGCAAGATGAGGAACCGATTTCTAAAATTTTTGGAACCTGTGTTCTTCACTCAATAGCATGTTAAACATGCGCTCATTAAGCAACAGGTGCCATGGAAATGCTGGTTTTAAAGTCTGAATATCTGAGCACCATGGTTGCTAGCACTAAAGGCATCATCCTGTGTCTTTGTTTCATGTGTGACCCCAAATAGCTACCATTTATTAACCTACTACTATGTGCCTAATTACTAAGGAGTCTTGGTGATGCTGTGGGTTAAGCGTTGGGCTGTTAACCCCATGGTTGCTGGCTGAAACTACTAACAGTCCCTAGAAAGAAAGATAAAACTGCTCATTCCTATAAAGATTTAACCTCAGAAACCTTCATAATTGACTTTCGTTATGTTCTATGCCTACTTTTTGTCTTTATACACATTCATATACTTTGTATACATAATGTTTTATATTTTCAGTTCCCTGTCGAATAGACTGTTACCTGGATTTGAACTGTAATTCTTAATATATGCCCTCCTCTATAGTCTTAATTCACCAAATCAAAGGAGGAATAACATTTGGGGGGAGGGAGTGGGGGTGGTACAAAAATTATTCCTTGCTAGTGAATTATTTCTTTACCACCAAGGAGAAATCTTAATTACTCTCAGTTAAGCTTTAGATAACTGTGTAGAGTCAAAGCAAGATAGATTTTACAGTCATCATTTTGGCACAAATATCATTCTCACTTTATTTACATGCTATCACATCTGAACTCTCTTTCTAGACCATGTACAGAAGAACCTTCTTATCCTTGGTTGTTTTTGTTTTTTTTTTTAATAATTCTTCAAGGCCTCGCTTCAGGTGGTAGAACCTGAAGCAATTTATGGGTGACTTCTAATTAATTCTTATTCTCTAGAAAGTTAGGTCTGTTACCATTGCCTTATGCATTAGATAAGTGGTTTTCAACTTTCCTAATGCCCTGACCCTTTGATGCAACTCCTCATGTTGTGGTGACTCCCCAACCACAAAATTATTTCCCCTTCCTACTTTATAACTGTAATTTTGCTACTCTTCTGAATCAGGTGACCCCTGTGAAAGGGCTGTTTGGCCCCCAAAGGGGTCGTGACCCACAGGTTGAGAACTGCCACACTCAAGGAAAATCTCTTTTTGCCTTACCAAAGCCTCTTCCTTTCACTACATACACAAGACAAGAAAAGACATAGGAAGGCCTATAAAACAGAACAAACAATAACTTTCCTGGTATTCGTTCCCTTCATCAACTAGCTTATAAAATGTCATGAACTTTAGAGTATCTTTAAAAAATACACACAAAGAACAGAAGATTTATATCCTCTGACTTTTTCCTTTTGTATAAAATTTTATATAGGTCCAATGTAGAATATTTAGTAACTGCAAATAAATAGAAATGGATGAGAATCATTTATATTCTTGCCACATTAGAAAAAAAATCTTACTGTTAATTGTTTATCTTTCCAGTGCTTTGAATTTAGGAATCCCGCTGTACTTTTAAAACAAAATATATACTTATACTCTATGTGCTACCTAAATATGTCTCACGATAACAATATAGTCAGTGCTTACTTTGACTTTTCTGTTTTACTTCCAGTCTCATTAGTTCTTGCATAGATATTCCTCCCATTTGTCATCATCCTTCTTTGGCCCAAAGGAGAATGCCCTTTACTATGTCTTGAGTCAGGGAGGTGCCAGTACTGAATCGTGTGTGTGTGTGTGTGTGTGTGTGAGAGAGAGAGAGAGAGAGAGAGAGAGTGTGTGTGTGTATGTGTCTGAGACCCTTCTTTTTTTTTCAAAAGAAAGGTGTACTGGTCTTAGACGTCTCACTTGCAGATGTTTTCTTTTGATAGTGTAAAGATGTGATTCCATTGTCTTATGCTTGACAGTTTCTGAGAAGTCTGTCTGTTCTTCTCTTTGTTCCTCTGCATGCAATGTTTCCTTTTCTCACCTCTCTCAAGATATTTTTTTTTTGGCTTTATCTTTGGTTTTCAGTAGCTAGGGTTTTCTTTGTGGTCAGAGGAACAGATTTTTTGTTATTTTTTTTCTTGCTTTGGATTCTCTTTTTCTGTTTTATGAGCTAGCCTGTTATTTAGCTAAAAAGGTGACCTCAAGGGATAATGTAGGTTTAAGGTTTAATGTGCATCTCAGAGTGATTGTCTCAAGGAGTTCTCTAGTCTCAGCTGGTTCAATAATAATAAGTTTAGACTTTTTAAGAATTTGAATTTTGTACTACACTTGTCTCCAATTCTGTAAGTATCCCAGCTATCGTGGCCCTGATTAGAATGGCTGGTATTGGTATCTGGGCACCATATAGTTCTACTGGTCTCAGGGTAGATGAGGCCTTGCATGGTTCATGCAGTCCATAATCTGCTTTCTTCCTTTATTCTACTTTCTTCTCTGCTTGTTGACTTTTTTTTCTTTTCACTTTTGTCCTGGATGAGTAGGGACTCAATGGTTATATGGCCACTTGCAAGTTTTTTAAGCTACTCATCACATTGATTATAGAACATATATTTTGTGATACTCTATTATGCCAGTTAGCTAATGATTGATTTTTTATAACAAAAAAAGTGATTTTTTCATGTTTCTCATAACTTTTTATTTGATATTGGGTACTGTGTCTAGAACAGAGGCTTTTTAAAAATCGTTATATGGCATATAGCATATCATAAAATGTAATCTTTCAGTCATATTAAGATTTATGCAAACCTTACTATAATCAATTTCATAATCAATCTTCCTCTCATACTCATTGTTAGCTCCCCCTCACCCCATGTCTCCTGCCATGTCCCTAGGCAATTATCAATCCAATTATTGTCTCTATAGACCTATCTTTCTTGGATTTCATATACAGAAAATCATACAAACAGAAGGCAAACAGACAAACCCCAGCAATGACTAGAAGAACAGAGATTTTAAGTTAGCAATCATTTATGCCTGAGAATAGACCAAGACCTTCCTCTTTCAGACCATTAATATGGGTGAGTGGCGGGGGTGGGGGACTGAGTTGCTCTAATCAGGAGTTGAGCTAGATTTCAGTTTTTCTTCCCTTGCTGTTTCCTTCAGTACACTATAGACTTTAGTGGATAATTGCTGCTGTCTTGTGCTTAGCGGCGAGCCCAAGGTGTTTTCTAAGTGTTCAAGCTCCACCCTCGGCTTTCAGCTGTCTGTACACATCCGCACCACACGGGGTGTCTTTCTTCAAACGCTTGTCCTTGCCCCAGTAGCGGATCGCTTTTGCTTGTTTCCTTTGCACAGCCTGTTGCAGAGGCATGGCGTTTCTTTGCCGCCTTGGTCCAGCCTTCAGCCTGAACCTCGGAGTTGGTACTTATCAATATTCTGGCCTCTCTCCCAGCAGTAGCAGAGCGCTATTTTGGTAGATCCTGAGCAGGAGCGGTTCCCTGCCTCTAGGAGGAAAGGTGTTGCCTCTAGGACAAAGGGTTTTGCCTCTGCCCTGGCCCCTCCCCCTACTCCCAGCACCAGTGACTGCCTATGCCAAGGGGAGGGCGAAGGGAGTGAATTTCCTCAATGCCCCCCACCCCTTTTCCCCCTCAACATACAAGTCTTGATTCTCCTCTTCTCCTTCTGCAATGGATTTTTGCCTGGTCCTAGGCATAGAATGGTTTGGACCATCCCCCACACCCCACCCCCAGCAGTGATAGATAGGCTTTCACTTTCAAAGGGAAGGCTCTGGAGAAGAAGGCAAGTCCCTTGTGCTCTGTCAACCAGCAGGTGATCACTTTCACCATGTCTGTGTTGCAAAGCGGGCCTTGGTCTCTTGGCCTGCCTCCTACTTTTCTTGCAAGCACTCAGTATAGTCTGTAGAAGAGAGATCCAGGGTGTGAGGACAGGTCCCCTTGTGAGTGTGGTGCTAGGCTATTCCATGTCGGCACATTAGCTCACATTTGACTGTTAGGGTTTTTAATGTTTCACTTGATTTCTTCTTACATTGTCTTTTGTGTTCTTTGGTGTGAAGTAGTGTGTGTGTGTGTGTGTGTGTGTGTGTGTGTGTGTGTCCCCTCTGCTTGCTTTCCATTTACTTGGTTGCTTTGTGCCCTCAATTGCCTGAGATGCTCAAGAAATGTCCTGATTGTGTGTCCTATCCAGTCTTTTGTCCTTGTTCACATGGGAACAGTGTTCGCTTGTCAGTTTTTACACCTTGGACTGAAGCAGAATGCTGTCTTATTTTATTTATTTATTTTTTTGGCATCACTGCTCTCCGGTGGTGGGAGTAGGAGGCCCAGCTCCACTGCTGGAATTGAACCTCCGTCCCAGTGGGCCGCAGTCCCGCGCACAACCACTACGCCACCGGGGCTCAACCTTGTGTCTTATTTTTATCGTCTTCACTTTTCATCAAACAGAACACAGGACAACCTTTCTGGTTTCAGTAGCTGTTTAATATTTCATAGTGAGGATGTATCATGATTATTTTTGGTGAACATTGAAGGGTTTCCTTCCCCCCCCCCCCGCCCCCACACTCTCTGGACTTAAAATGAAAGCATCTCTGAAACAATGCCATGTGAAACCACTTGGTACATTCCTCTTTGATCGTGGTACTGATACTTACCATTGGTTAAAGTTGAGTGGTTGAGTCAGATAGCATATTGAACTCTTAGCTTTTGATTCTTATGTCATTATTAATTGGCAAGCATTTGATTATTAGTGAGGCTAAACACATGTTTGTAGGTGTCTGGTCATTTGTTATTATTTCCTTTTTAAGAGATATATTATTATTTTTTCTACAACTCTAATCCCACCACTAACCAATCACAAGGACACCTTCTCTTTGTTTCCTTTCTGCTTTTTTGTTGAAAGAAAGGACTGACAAAGTGTTTAGCTGCCGGCTTTCTTACCCAGCATCCTGGAAGCAGCAGGTAGAAGGGAGAGAAACCTGCTTTCTGGACAGTCAAATTAACAGCTGGAACCTGTTACTTATTTTTGTTCCTGCTTTCCCCAATAATATATTATTTTGTAGGTAATACTAGTCCTGTTAGTGCTCTGTGTAAGATTCTCTTTCTAAAGAGGCCAGCTATTTCTAATCCAGCAAGACAGGAATACAGGAGCTGTTGTTTAATCAAGAGCCATGGGAAGCCACAGATGCGAATATTTAAAGTCAAAAGTGGAGTGGTTAACTGAAATCAAATCCCCCACATGTTATCCATCTTCTAGTTCAGTCCACAAAATGGAAGGATTTGTGATGTTAATGTCCTTGGGAGAGTTATGTTGTGACCATATCAATTGAGGCGGGACCGTTATTAAAATGGCAAGATCAGGATTCGTACACAGCTGCTGACTTCATGTGCCTGCGCGCGCCCCCCCCCCCCCAACTGACACAAACTGCCGACAGCACTGTGTTATGGAGACCCCTTGATACTGGACCAGACAGGAAAATATTGACATGAGTAATGGATTTGTTGAGTGGTATTCCATTATTAAAATGAATATTTAGATTCATGTGCAGATTGCCATGTAAGAACTAAGAGGGTGCTTTTCTTTTGATGTGAGTTATCCTCATTCTTCAGGTCTACCCCTCCCCCCTTTCAGCATGTCATATCCTATTGAATGTGTCCAAGGTTGAGAGATCAGAGATGTTGGTATTGGTCCAGTTTCCACAGGAGCATTGGGAGAAAAGCCCTTACTGAATAAAGCTGGAAGAACATGCATTCAGACTCTCTGTTCTTTATGGGTACGGAGATAAGAGCCCTCAGAAGGTCACTCTTTGTGGTGCTTTGTACATTGTCTCAAGGACACAGACTGAAAAGTAACCCTGTCTGGACTGGACTGTTTGGTTTTGTCACCACTCATTGAAACCACTCCAGAAAGTACTGCATGTTGCTTCTCTGTCCCTGGAGGTTTCTGAAGGTCAGAAACCTTATATAAAATATAAAAACATTATATAAAAACATTATATAAAATAACAGACATATATTAAAAATCCAAACCATCTTCTCAACTGTATGAAGCTCAGGCAGGGTTATTGTTATTTTTAAAAATCTCTATATATTTGGGCTGAGCCCCGGTGGCATAGTGGTTGTGCGCGGGACTGCGCCCCACTGGGATGGAGGTTCAATTCCAGCAGTGGGGCTGGGCCTCCTACTCCCACCACCAGAGAGCAGTGGTGCCCAAAAAACAATATATATATACATATATATATATATAGCATTAAATTTAATCAACTTATTTCCTTTACATTGCTGAGTAGGTCAAATGTAATTTCATCTACATTCTTTCTTTTTCTTAAAAAAATCATTTTATTGGGGGCTCATACAACTCTTATCACAACCCACACATCCATTCATCGTGTGGAACACATTTGTACATTTCTTGCCATCATCATCCTCAAAACATTTTCTTTCTACTTGAGTCCTTGGTATCAGCTCTCCATTTCCCCCCCTTCCTCCCATCCTCTCAAACCCTTGATAATTTATTATTCCATAATAAATAAATGATTATTATTTTTTTCATGTCTCACTGTCTGTTGTTTTTCTTCACCCACTTTTCTGTTGTCCATTCTCCCGGAGGGGGTTCCCCTTTTCTACTCCACCTTCCCCTTTCCCTCTTGGTATTGCTACTCTCATTATTGGTATGGGGAATTTATCTGTCCTAGATTCCCTGTGTTTCCAGCTCTTATTTGAACCAGTGTACATCCTTTGGTCTAGCCGGATTTGTAAGGTAGAATTGGAATTATGATGGGGGAGGGAGGAGCATTAAAGAACTAGCTGAAAGTTGTATGTTTCACTGGGGCAATATTGGTTCGTTTCTTCCCCATGACCCTTCTGTAAAGAGATGTCCAGTTGGCTTAGGCAGGATTATAACCCATGCTTGCTTTTGTGGTTATTTTTGTTATTGTTGTTCTCTACCATCAAGTCGACCCCAACGCATGAAGAACTTATGTACAACAGAATAAAATGTGACCTGGCCCTGCATCATCCTCAGAATCACCAGCATGCTGGGGTCTTGTTGCAGCTATCGTGCCTATTCATCCCACAGAAGAGCTTTCACGGCCTTGTTGACTTTCTGAGTCACCCAGCATGATATCCTCTCAGAGCAATGGGTCCTTCTTGACATATCCAGAGCAAGCAGACTGTAAAATACTTTATGACCTATAATTTTTGGAAATAGGTCCTCAGGCCTTTCTTCTAGTCTGTGTTAATCTCGAAGCTCTGGTGTCATAAGGAATGCTTGGACCAAACTCTTCCATCCCCATCTCACCATATGATAGCCTATTGAATGTGCTAAAGGGTGATGTGGTTGGGGCATATGAGATCCCGGCATCTGCAACTCTGCTGGTGTGTGAGGGCGAGATCACAAGTATCGCCATGAGGGTTTTATCATTCATACATGCATGGGCTTCTTCTAGACAACACCTTAGTTGTGTCAGCGCCTTCAAAAGACAGGTCCAGTCAAAAAGGCAGCTTCCCAGGGGGAGCTGTGCGGCCAGTTAAATTCAAGGCAATGTGGTCAGTTCAGGAAGTTATGGTGACTGTATTTTTTTTCTTAATTCTAAAAGTGGTCATCTTCATAGATTTTTGTAAAAGACACGGGATGATCCTGGGGACTTGTACGTAGACGTTTTCAGAAAATTTTAAATTGTATTGGTGAGGAAAAGACCAGGAAAGTTGTGCTGTGGAATATCCTCCCCATCACAACAGTGGTCTTTCTTGGAGGGTAGCAAGGGCTATTTATTATATGGTACAGATCAGAGCTGAAGACACAGGGAACCCAGGACAGATAAACCCCTCAAGGCCAATAATGAGTGTAGCCATACAAGGAGGGTAAGGGGAAAGTGGTGTAGAAAGGGGGACCCGATCACCAGAATCTACATATAACCCCCTCCCTGGGGGACTGACAAGAGAAAAGTGGGTGAAGGGAGATATTGGACAGTGAAAGATATGAAAAAATTATAAATTATCAAGGATTTGTGAGGCAGGGGGGCTGGGAGGGAAAGGGAAAAATGAGGAACTGATTGATACCAAGGGCTCAAGTAGAAAGAAAATATTTTGAGAATGATGATGGCAAGAAATGTACAAATGTGCTTGCCACAATGGATGGATGTAGGAATAGCAATAAGAGTTGTATGAGTCCCCAATAAAATGATTTAAAAAAAAAAAGATGGGTTGAGAAACCTTACCCCACCTTGCTCCTTCAGACTTCTTTTTGTTCCCCAAACTCAAAGCACATTGAGGTGGTGTAACGCTAAGAGGGTGGAATTCTCTGAGGAGAGTGTTAGTGAGGTGGCAACACCAGCTGCGGAAGTGTACAGACCAAGAGGGAGGACATGTCAACAGCAGCGTCACACGTAAATATCTCCGGGTTAAAAAGCTTTCTGTGAATTTAGAACAATACTTTCTGAACTACCCTGAGAATAGTGTCATAGCTTCCAGCATCATAGTAACATACAAGTTGACGAACTAACATTCATTCTCTTTTAGCAGGTTAATTTTTTAACCACCCTTTCAATCAGTACATGGTGGTAGCTATTAAGAAGTAAAATCAATCTTAATCTATTTTGCCAATTTCTCTCTCTCAGATGTTCTGTCTTTTAACCTATAAGATAGAGCTAGTAATGATTTCTCCCTGACAAAATTAATGAGTGAATCATTTAGTTAATATATATTAACATGTCCAGCAAAGAGTAGATGTGCTATAATTAACACATACCATTCTCGGTTTTTAAATTTATTATTAATTGGAAATTGCATATATCATTCCATAGTTCAATTACTTTAGGCAGTATTGTACAATCACTACCATAGTAATTTGGCAAACATTCTTTTCTTTCTGGACTCCTTGACATTGTCTCCCTTTTACCCCCCCACACCACCATCACTGTATCCCAACCTCCCATCCCCCCAAAACCCTTATTCTACTTACTATTCCTATAGGTTCATCAATCCTGGGTTTCATATACTGAAAAAGCAGAAAGACGTATGACACAGCTTCAGGTTGGTGACCCCAATGACATAACACCCCTGAGAGAAATCCTAATTTGAACAAACAAAAACAAAACAAAATGATACAGAAAATGTTGACAATCAGATCAGGTCCAGCCTGCCTCAGAGGAGGGGATCAACTGATAAGGTTGTAAGTATTCTGGTTACGTTTATCCTGGTGATCTACTCATCCCACCAAAGCCCTCTGCCGAGTAACACTTTCCTCCCAGCCCTCAATTATGGACAGAGGACGATCACTGAAGGCTGATTTCCTATGTAGACCCCACAAAAGTATCTTGGCCTCTGGCTGCCATGCAGAGCCTTCTGAACTACCCTGTGAATACCTGAAACTACCCTGAAATCTTACAATTTAGGCTCTGATACTAATCCTTTCTTAGCCTTCAGATGATATGGTTTATACTCCTTTGGTAACTGATGATGGTGTGCCCCTTCCATGTGGATTTCGTTGGACATCTCACTTAGATGCTTTCTTGTTTGGAGACAAGCCTTTAAGATCCCAGACTCTATTTTATCTGATAACCAGGTACCATCTAAGTTCTGTGCCACATTTTGCTTTAGCCCGGGTATCTGCTGTGCTCCCTTCCTGAGGGCGAGTATCAAGCAAGGCCATCATGTAAGAACTAGTTGTTCTTAAGTTGGAAATAGGATTTAGTTGCGGCCGCACTAAAGTGACCAGATTTTAAGCGGGACACCATTGATGGGGGTGGGGGTTCTTGATTAAAAATTTGGTCTATATGGAGCAACGAAAATTTTCATGGAATGCAAAAATAGTATTGTAATATATTTATTTTAATTTAAAACACCACAGGATGTTGTTAAATTGTTGAAAAGTGGGATGTCTGGTCACTTTACCCAAAACTCATCCCTGGATCTATGTTTTTTGTTTATTTTTTTATTTGCTGCTGGCTCCCTTTCAAACCCTCCTTGATAATTTATAGTAGAGTCTTATCGACCATTTCCCTGGGGCATAGTGATCTGTTAATATTGTCTTTGATTAGCCTGTAGGATTAATTTCTTAAAGCCCTGGTGAGAGAGGGATATTGAGCCCATGTAGGCTAACTCCATATCAGAGTACCTGAATTATTCCCGTGTACAGAATCAATCCTTTGGTGGGTGAACAGTGGAAGTTAATTGTCAGGGAAATTTACAATGATAATCACTGAGAATGTCCATCACAGGTTTGCTGGAATAATACATATCTTAATGCAGCATCTAGGGCATTGATGTAACAAGACCATGTTTGTCCACTTACCAACAGTTCAACAATATTGGTACAGCTGAATTCCACTTCCTCAGACACCATATATTTTCTGATATAAGTCCTCAGTTAGCAAGTGTAACACATACCATTCTGTTGGCTTGGATATTTTAAAGAGAGCACATAGACGAACTCCCTTTACTTGGGTGGGGGGAAACCCTCCTTGCAGACAGTGCTAAAAGGACGGACCTCTTAGCCTAAAATACTATATTTACAAATACCAAGAAGGGTTAATTCCCAGTGAAAGACAAACCAAAGACAATCATTGTCAAGCCTTTAAGACATCCACCCCGTCCCCCCCCCCCCCCGCCCCCCACCACCCTGTGAAGAAAATCAGAAGTCAGTTTTGGACTGTCTCACAAAGTTAATTACCTCTACTTGACTATAAAACAATAACAAATCTGTCACACAGATAAAGAGAATCTTAATGCTGAGATAATGTGATTTGTCAAAACCTGCTCATTGACTCAAGTGGACTGTGCTATCTCTTCTGATATTTGTTTTTTTCTTATCAACCTGCTCTTATCTGCCCTTCAATTTAAAGAAAAGCAATTACTTGATACGTGACCTGACAGCATCGCTTTGATTTCAAGGCAAAAATGTGAGAAAATGTTGCTTGGAACATTGGTGACCCCAACACAAGTGATTTTTGTAAACAAACGCAGTTCATGTTTCAGTCATTCGTCTTTTACTGGTATTGTTAGTATGTGTTATTTAAACCTTTTGCAACTGTGTTCCAAGCATTCCATAGTTTTCTTCGTTTTTGTGGCTTTTTGTATTGCTTTTAAAATAAAAACATGGGTTTAAAGAGTTTTCTTGAAAAGAATCATCATGATAAGTAACCTGTTAACCATGTTATTAATATTGTTCATGATAATTTAGTCAACCCTTTTAGAAAACAAGGAAATGCCAACAGCAGACCACATTAGATTTTTTAAAAGAGAAAGACAGCCAGGTCCTAGTGTAAAAAGGCAAAGAAGGGAAAATACTCCTGAAAAGCAGCTGCCAGTTGACTTTATGGAAGCGGATTCCCCTTCCAAACAATGACTCTTTCTCCACACCTCCTCTCCACATCCATGTCCACAGATCCACATCCTCATCCATCTCGAGGTAGGGGCTACACTATAGTTGTTAAAAACTTTTTAAATGTTGTGTTTCTTATTTAAACTGTATTATTTATCTCTGAACTTATTTACTTTGAAATTTCTGTGTAATGTTTTGTATAAAAAGACAAAGGTTAGGATAAAAACTTGGTGTTCAAGAACGGATTAATCTGGGCTGAGACCCGGTGGCATAGCGGTTGTGCGCAGGACTGCGGCCCACTGGGTTGGATGTTCAAATCCAGCAGCAAGGCTGGGCCTCCTACTCCCACCACCAGAGGGCAGTGATGATAAAAACAAAAACAAAAGAACTGATTAATCCATTTTCCTTTTTTGGGGGGTGGGTGGGGGGTGGGGGGAGTTGATTTGGAACTGACTGCATTGCATCTTGACTCTCCTAGCATGGATTAGCATCGAGATCTGGGTTTATCAGGATAAATATATATCACATTTTTCTGACCTACGATGCACTCTCCCCCCCAAAAAAGGGGTGGTGTGGGGGTGGGTGGGGAATGAGGGTGCATCTTATGGTCCGAAGGTGGTACCCCAGAACATTTTAGTATACTGATACTATTTGGTCCAGAATATTTTTTTTCTTGTTTTCCTACTCTAGAAATTGGGTATGTCTTATAGTCTAAAAAATATGGTAGGTTTTAAATTCTGCCCAACTAACAACTTGGATTTTTAGGATAATGAAAACTTTCACTTAGAAACAACAAGGGCTCCTACTCTCACTACCGGAGAGCAGTGATGCCCAAAAAAAAAAAAAAGAGAGAGAGAAACAACAAGGGAGGAAACATTTGCTTTTATGCACTGAGAAAGTATGTCTGGTATGTGAGTACAGTAGACAACACTTTAGACCAACCATGAGATGTTAAGAGCCCCAGGGTCCTAGGTGGTGTTGAGAGGACTTCCTGAAAATCAAGTGTTTCTAGAAAAAAAGGAATTGAAACTAGGAAAAACTATATAATGAAGGTTCTTAGGCAGAAAGAGGTTTTTTTTAAAATTAGATTTATTGAGGTGTAATTAATATACCATAAAATTCAAGAGTTCAATTATATTAAGAAAGGGTGTGAAATCATCACTCACAATCAACTTTGGAACATTTTCTTCCTTTTTTTAATAAATAATTTTATTGGAGGCTCTTACAACTCTTATAACATCCATATTTCAATTGCATCAAGCACACTTGTACATATGTTGCCATCATTTTCTCTTTTTTAAATAAATCATTTTATTGGGGGCTCCTACAGCTCTTAGAACAATCCATACATCCATTGTATCAACACATTTGGACATGTGTTGCCATCATCATTTTCAAAACATTTTCTTTCTACTTGAGTCCTTGGTATCAGCTACTCTTTTTTGCCCCTCTCTCCCCCACCCTCATAAACCTTTGACAGATTATTAATCATTGTTATTTTCATATCTTACACTGTCTCGCTGTTTGCTGTCTCCCTTCATGCATGTTTCTGTTTTTTGTCCCCGTGGGCCAGGAGTGGGGAAGGGTATATGTCGATCATTGTGATTGGTTCCCCCTTTATCCAATCCTTCTCCCTCCTCCTTCCCCCTACCCTCATGTTATCACTACTCCTATTACTGTTCATGAGGGTCTTCTCCTGGATTCTGTGTGTCCAAAGCTCTTATATGTACCATGCTCCAGTCTAGCCAGTTCTGTAAAATAAAACTGGGGTTATGATAGTGGATGGGGAGGAAACAATAAAAAACTAGAGACTTTTTTTTTGCATTTCATTGGTGCTACCCTGCACCCCGACTGGCCCTTCCCTTTCTTGTGACCCTTCTGTCAAGGGTTGTCCAATTATTTCAGATGAGCTTTGGGTTTCTAGTCTGGCTTTTCTTATTTGCATCAATATGATTCTTTGTTTTGGGACTTCTGATGCCTGATACCTTATTCCATCAGCACCTTGTGATCATAGAGTTTAGTGTGTTTCTTCCTTGTGGGCTTTGTTGCTTCCCTGCTAGATGGTCGTTTGTTTAATCCCAAGACCCCAAACACTACATCTTTTGAATGCCAGGCATCATCAGCTTTTTTCACCATATTTGCTTATGTACCCATTTTGTCTTCAGTGATCATGTTGGAAAGGTGAGCATCACGGAATGCCAGGTTTTAAGAACAAAGTGTTCTTGCATTGAGGGAGGACTTGAGTATAGTTCCAATGTCTGTCTGCTACCTTAATACTTAACATGTAAATATATGTACATAGACATATCTCTATTGTTATATATTTACATATATGCATTCCTATGTTTATACCTCTATAAATTTCTTTTGCCTCCTACTTCTTTTCTCTATTTTTTTACTTTCCTCCTGCCCCACTATCATGTTGGACCTTCATTTGACTCTCAGTAATTCCTCTTGGCTACATTGCACTTAATCAAATCCCACCAGACATTCTATACCCTCCTCACCATTGATTTTAGCTCTCTTGTTGTTCCCTTGTCCCTGGGTTTGCTGGATCCCCCTCCATTTCTCCCACCTCCTCCTTTCCTGTGTCCCTCTGCAGCTATCGGTCCTGTTGCTCTCTCCTTGGGATTGTTTATCCTGCTTATCTTATACAGATAAGCATGGGAGTGGGGAGAAGAATCAAAATAAAAGCCTATATATAGTTTCTTCCTTCTTATACCTATTGATACTGACTTCCTATTTCCCCACCTTCCATGCCTCCAGGTAATTATTATTTCAGTTACTATCTTCATAAATCCACCCATCCTAGCTTCCCTATACAAAAACATAGACAAAATAAAGACAAATAGCCCCAACCAAAAGGACCCAGCAATAATGATCATATAAAGCAGAGAAAGACTTCATTCAAAGAAAAGGCAGAAGATCATAAATTTTAGGATATATCGACAGTGGGTCCAAAGGGAGATCTTTATATTCCAATCTAAGTACAGCTACTATGAACAACTTTACAATGCCTTTTGTCTGATATTAGGATTCACATTCCTAGTCACTGGGGACTCAATCCGTGTAGGAACCTTGCAAGTGGATTTTGGGATTCCTCTATCATCGATAGCATTCTGCATACTGAGTGCTTAGAATTTAAGTGCTGGTACCATTCCCTCCTCTGGGTTTGGATCTTATTTTTTCTAATCCTTGGATCACACAGGTTGGTATGCTTCTGTGTGACTTAGTTGACTCCTCAGTGAAATGGCTGCTTGTTTTGAGAAAAGCCTTAGGACTTCATGTGATATCACTCTGGATATTTGGGCATCTGGTTTCTTTAATGTACTTTGCTATGGCAGTCATAATTTCAGTGTTCTCCTCATGACAGTGAATACCAGGCAGGGCCATGTCACAAAGACTAATTGTTCTTATATTAGGGCTACAATCAAGTGAGCTAAAAATCCACTCACATAACTATGGTTTTTCTATATCCCTGGTTCATTTTTGGAGAAATCTTCATCATATTATTGTAGTACATCATATATCAGCCTCATGGGGCTTGCATTGGCAATGAATTCTTTCATGTGTTTCTGGTAGCCAAAGTCTCTAACCCCCACCAAATGACCTTTCCCTACATGGGTCTGGGGAAAAAGTAGGAGAGAAGTGGTTGGGAACAGGATTCCTTGAAGTGGCATCCTGCGGTGTATAAAATGAGCCTGCAGAGAAGCGGGTGGAGGAATCTCATGACCTGAAAACAAAACAGGAGTGGAGTGTTTCCCCTGGACTTTATATCACAGTGCAGTGAGCCTCCTGGGTCCAGATGATAACTCTGCCTACAGCACAGAACCCAGAGCCAGGACACAGAGCAAAGGGCAGACGTCCCAACCTGCAGAGCAAGTGCAAGATGAGCGCTTTTGTGCAGAAGGCTGCCTTGCAAAGTGGGGTTCCTCTAGGCACTTCATTGGGCAACATGGGCTTGCTGATCCATGGGAGTGGCACTGAGTGTCTTTGGTCTGAGGTTTGGTCTTTGGAGTGGTGTGTCCATGGGCACTTAATTCAGACAGCAGGGTTTGCTGACCCATGGTAAGTTCCAGAACATTGATTACGTCTGTGCAGGGCTTAAACCAATTCTCTTGATAGCAACATTGTTATGTTGTGGTTGTTAAGTGCCGTCAAGTTGGTTCCAACCCATAAGACCCCCATGCACCACAGAAGGAAACACTGCTGCCAGCCACACAGTTGTTCCTGCAGTTGAGCTTACTGCTTCAGCCACTCTGTCAAGCCAGCTTATGGAGGGCCTTCCTGTCTTTTGCTTTCCCCCACCCCCAACCCCACCCCACCACCACTTTACTAAACAGGATGACCTTCTCCAGGGACTGATCTCACCTGACAACATATCCCAAGAATGTAAGACAGAATCCCAGCATCCTTGTCTCTCAGTAGCAGTCGGGCTGCACTTCAAAGACACCAGAAACCAGAGGAAACAGATACAGTTGATAATCCTGAAGAGTTATAGGTTCATGTGGCTGTTATGTATTTGTGATGTCAATTTCATGAGTAGCCAAAGAAACTTCTGTGTGGGTGTGGCTTTCTGAGAATTCTGGGAAGTCTCGAGGTGTTTCCCAATTGGAGAAGAGAGACTTGGCTCTCAGTCCCTGAGAGTCAGTCTCCAAGACGTCGAACTACTGACAGGACAAGATGGCAGCGTCCGAGGAACTGGAGGAGCTGGAGGAGGAACCACATGGCCTTACCCTGATGGAACCAGAGTTCTGAAGCTGGAGAAGCCACGTGGAGAGCCCTGCCAGCACTAAGTTGCTTTTGCCACCACTGGATGCTGTTGATGAGCCCTGGAAGCGAGGAGCCCTGGGGAGACCCCTGCCAGTGCTGGGATGCTTTGACTGCATGTGCTTGAAGTCAGAAGGAGACTTTATAGACTGGTATTGGACATATGGGCTAATGTTGGATTTGTGACCTTGGACTGGACTTGGTTAGGATGCTTTCTCAGTGTTCCATTTCTCTTGTATATAAACCTTTCCCTTATATCCATATATGCATGTCTATGAATTTGTTTCTCTAGTCTACCCAGACTAACCCAGCTCAGAAACCCACAGAGGTCTTTCTACCGTGTCCTGGAGGCTCGCTCTGAGTTGGAATCAATTTGGTGTCAGTGGTCTTGGGTTTTTATGATGCTCTAACCCACAGTTGCTGAACAACGCCTTCACCGTGACCTCTCCTGCTCCAGTCTCGTGTTCAGCTGTCCCTCTTCCCCAATGAGTTCCACAGGCACAGTGTCCATTTTTGCATGATCACATCAGATGAACAATATCTTTACTTAGGATCATGCCTCTGAACCCTCCGGGTGAGAAATGAGAGAACTATACCAAGTCATCAGAAGAGTTGATCCAGGTGAGGAGAGTCCTTTGTCTAGGCCTCTATGCCAGTCTAGTGGTGAGAGCAAGCAGAGACCATAGGTTTCTATGTCAGACCACATTCTACCACAGGCGCGGCTCTGTAGTGCAATGGATAGTGCATTCACTGAACTTGTAGCTCTTCTCTGCCACGGGCACAACTTACAACTAAGGATCAAAACAGGCTGCACACCAGTGAACTCGATGAAGCCCACTCCTTCCCTTCTAACAAGGCCTTTGCAGGAAAGACATGATGCAGAAGCAGAGTTCTAGGGGTCAGGTTGCTTGTCTTCTCCTCAGACCCCAGCAGCAGAGCGCTGTGGGCATGGTTGGGCCCAGGCTGAGAGGGCAGGCAGTCCCTCTGCAGAATGGAGCTATGCTGCTGTGAGGCCCCTGTGACTGTCCAGCTCGCACAATGAACATGGAACCCACTCGTCTTCTCTGAGAAGTCATTTCCCTGTACCTAATGACAAGCTCTTCAGGGCTGGCTGCACATAAAAATAGTCACAGGCTTATAAGGGACTTCTGGTATGTGAATCGATTGGCTTGTCAAATACTAACAAAGCATGCCTGAAGTGTGAATTCCTGATTAGGGAACTTTAAATGTTAATGCACTACCCAGTTTGCAGAAGGTTATGGATGGCAGTGAGAGCCTGAGGTCTATATGCAGACTCTGCAGACTCCTCAAGGAGAATAAGCCCCATTGAATACTCTCAAGGAGCCCTGGAGAGGTAGTGGTTATGAGTTGGGCTGGTTGGCAGTTCGAAACTACCAGCCGCTTCTCAGGAAAAAGACGGGGTTTTCTACCCCCCTAAACAGTGACAGTCTCAGAAAACCACAGGAGAGTCACCATGCATTGGCATCGACATAGTGACTCTTAGTGGATAGCGGGGGCTGTGGAAGGCCCTGCATGCAGAGTCCTCAGCAAGTGAATTAGACTGCTGCAGACATAGGTTAAAATGCAACCTCTTGTCACTTATGTTCCCTTTCAAACCCATTCTTAACTTGTTCTGCTTTTTATTATTCCCAGCTTTCTTTTGGATTGAAAAGAAAAAGGAACCAATGTCCCTGAACAAGTTGTATACAGGTTGTTCTATTAAAACCTCACCTGCTATATAAACCTTCAGTGAAAACGCAGTACAATCTTATTTTCAATAGCATTAATGCACTGCCTCTAGGGTGAAGAATCTCTTTCTCTCTCTCAACTGCTATGTAAACATTCAATGAAAACACAATAAAACTTTATTTTTTTTTAAAATGTTAATGCAGTGTCCCTAGGGTGCAGAAAAAAAGCAAACCCTAACAATTCTTTCTGTCTCTGTCTCTATCTCTGTCTGTCTGTCTCTCTCTCTCTCTCTCTCTCTCTCTCACACACACACACACACACACACACACACACACACCTCACACTGATATGCCAGAGTACCTTACTGTTGCTCACAAGCAACATAACATCAAGTTGAAATAAACATAATATAATTGAAAGTAAATCCCTCTGACTTAAAGC
The DNA here is from genome assembly GCA_004026705.1 of Nesogale talazaci. Lineage (NCBI taxonomy): Eukaryota > Metazoa > Chordata > Mammalia > Afrosoricida > Tenrecidae > Nesogale > Nesogale talazaci. The sequence goes on along the minus strand of PVJH01008126.1, from coordinate 2,967 downwards.
TCAGCTATCCAATAATGGAACAGAACTGCCATAAAGGCAAGCACCTGGAAGTCAGCAGAGAAAACCATTGTCGTGGTTGTTCACTGCCAAGGTCTGCATTGAAGGGACGGACACGTAATTTCATAGACTCTTCTCAACTCTCAAGTGCAGACCCTGCCCTCCGGCTCTACAGAAGGGCATGTGTGTTAATGTCCTAGCAGGAAACATTTTCCATTCACAGTCTGCAAACAGGAGACTCAATGTGACTCTTCAGGCCTGTGTGTTCTTCATGTGTGCATCAAGTGAGCAAATTTAGTTTTCTGATTTTCAGACCCTTTGCAGATTAAGAGTAATAGATTAGTAAGAGGACGGGAAGTGGCTCCAGATGTGATGGCATGGGAGCTTAGAGTCAACAAAACTTGAGAAGTAAAGCTAAGATGTCAAAGGACTCAAATCATTGGATCCAGTCATTCTTTGTACCCCAATAAGTCCTGTGAGTAAACACAGAACAGCCACTGAGGTGTCTACAGATGGCTCTCATTGTGGCAAACACCTGCTAGCCCCCACTACAGATATGTTTTCTGGGCCTCCTCTGTCCCTGTGCTCTCAGCCATGGTTCTGATCAGTTCTCAGTGTTCAGGTGACTTCAGGCAGGTTCATCCTATCAGAGTCCTTCCCACACCTCTACCAGGGCAGCCTCCTGCCTTGGGCTTCACTGTTGGCACTGTACTCCAAGATTCTCGCAGCATCCCCATCACAATCTAGAAGTTTCTCTCTCTCTCTCTCTCTCTCTCTCTCTCTCTGTGTGTGTGTGTGTGTGTTCATAGGGGTGTGGAGGGGATTGACCAGAGTATGGTGACCGCTCCTTTTCTCCCTCAGTTTTCTGCTGGAGGGACAGCCCTGAGACTCACTCCTTTGTGTGCTCCCTTGGGAGATAGTTCTGCCAGATCAAGTCATCAGTGGGTGGGCTTGAAACCAAGAAGTGATTCCTTTCACTAGTCCATCTGCTAATGAACTCCCTGGCTTTCTCTGCCTCCCCTATCTTCCTGTCTCTCTCATTATGTTCTCCCGAGACTGTGGTGGTGCTGTGGGGTAGACATTGGGCTACCGAGAGAAAGATTAGTGGGTCAAAAAAACCGCAGTTGTTCTGAGGGGAAAAGACCTGGATTTGTAAAGACTTAATCTTAAAAGCCCTACATAGGGTCATTGTGGTTTGGACTCGACTTCGTGGGAGTGAGTTATATTCACCTATAAGCCATTGTTTTCACTTCTGCCTTCTTAGAAGCCCAAAGACATATGCCTCACCATCAAGGAAACAGCCCCTGCGTCGTGCGAATAGTTAGTCACTGGACTTACAACCACAAAACAAGCAGTTCAAGCCCAATCAGAGTTGCCTCAGAAATAAGGCCTGACTTCTGAAAAAAAAAATCACAGCCTTGAAACTCCATGGAGCGCTCTTCTGGTCTGCACACCTAGGCTGCCATTCGTCAGAACTAATGGTGGAAACTATGGAGGACAATGTCAAGACAAGGTCCAGTTTCAAAATGGGTGCATAAGCAAATGTGGTGAAGAAAGCTGATGGTGCCCAGCTTTTAAAATATGCAGTGTCTGGGATCTTAAAGGCTTAGTAGTTAAACAAGGAACCATCTAGCAGGGAAGCGACAAAGCCCACATGGAAGAAGCACACCAGCTTGTATGATCATGAGATATCGATGGGAATAGGTATCAGAAGTTTAAAAACAAGCAATCAAATTGAAGTGAAGAAGTGCGGACAAAGTGGAGACCCAAACCCACCTGTATGACAATTGGACAGTCCCTCACAGAAGGGCCATATGGGAGGGAAGATATATCCAGGGTGTGGGATAGCACTGATGAAACACATAACTATCCTCTAGTTCTTTAATATGTCCTCCCCTTACTATTATGGTCCCAGTTTTAACCTCATTAATCTTGTTAGGCCTACGTATGCTCATTTGTATAATTAAGATCATTTGAGCATTGAAATCCAAGATAGATGAACCTGTTGGAAATAGTAATGAGTTCCTGGAGGAATGAGAAGAGAGGGGAAAGGAAAACTGATAGCAAAGATGAATAAGAGGGCCTGGGAAGCAGGGTGGGGGTGGGTGGGAGGGGATCAAGGGGAGTTGAGATCAAAGAGTTCAAGAAGAAAGAAACGATTTAAAATGATGGTGGCAGCAATTCTACACGAGGCTTGGTAGATTTATGGATTGCTCTAATATCTGCAAGCACTCCCAATAAAATGATGTTTTAAAAAAAGAGAGATAAGGTCCAGTTTTGCCCCAAAAACTCTGCCTAAGAAGGCAGGAAAATGGGTAATTTCTACTGAAAATGAATCAGGAAGGGTAGTTAAACATGTATATCCCTGATTAGCTTAAAACTGAACTATTCCAGAATGCTTGTCATCTTGAGTTTTTATAGCACAGTTGTACTGAAGGGACAATGGCTCATGCCATAATGATGGTTAGAGGAGGTTTGTCAGAGTAGGCTTTCTGGAGGAAATCAATTCTAACTGAACTTGGAAGGCCTGGAAGGGCACTTTGGAAGAGCAATGCTACTTGAATATCAGAAGGAGCCCCTGAACTAGGGTCCCTGTGTGGTACACAAGGACTGTGTCTTACATATGAAATGAATGACTGCTACACCAACCTGGTCATTCTTGCCCTCTTTGGGAAAAGCGGGCACTTTCTCTAATCAATGCAGCTGCAGCAGAGGATCTTGATCTTGAAGCTGGCTGACAGGATTGGTTTGGCTCTGTTCCCTGCACAGAGCTTGGCGGCTGGTGAGTAGCTTAGTAATTGATCAAGTTTGGGAATTAGATGTGCTCTGTGGGTGGGGACTGCTAGTGGACTGTGTTCCACCAGCTGGCAGTTGACCTCTAAGTACAAGATCTATGTGTATGAAAGTCAGAATGATCACAGGAGCACACACATCAGTAACTACTCTGTAATATCAGTTAATGCTTTTAAA